>MCJB01049886.1:220687-241211 GCA_002018475.1 Nicotiana obtusifolia
TATTTAGACTTCATCTCCTCTTCTGCTTCCCATGTCATTTCTTCCATATTCTTGTTCCTCCATAATACTTTGACGGAAGCTACATCTTTTGTTCTTAGCTTGCGGACTTGTCGATCTAATATAGCCACTGGCACTTCTTCATATGATAGATCCTCTATAACTTTTACATATTTGATAGGGACGACTCGAGAAGGGTCTCCAATACATTTCCTCAACATAGATACATGGAATACCGGATGGAAAAATTCCAATTCGGATGGCAATTCTAACTCATAAGCAACATGTCCAATTCGTCGAAGAATTTTATATGGACCGATATACCTTGGACTCAGCTTACCTTTCTTCCCAAAACGCATAACACCCTTCATTAGTGAGATCCTCAGAAAAACCCAATCACCAACCTCAAACTCCAGATCACGACGTCGGACATCGGAATAAGACTTTTGCCTGCTTTTGTGCGTCCTCAATCGTTCCTGTATCACCTTCACCTTCTCAATGGCTTGGTGAATCAAATCTGGCCCATATAATTCTGTTTCACCGACTTCGAACCATCCAACTGGTGATCTACATCTTCTCCCATATAGTGCCTCGTGTGGGGCCATTTTAATACTGGAATGGTAGCTATTATTGTAGGCGAATCCTATGAGTGGAAGATGGTCATCCCAATTTTCCTTAAAATCTAGAACACATGCTCGTAGCATATCTTCCAGTGTCTGAATGGTACGTTCAGCTTTATCCGTTAGTCTGCGAATGAAATGCAGTGCTGAGATTTACCTGTGTGCCTAAACCCTCCTAAAAAGACCTCCAAAATTTAGCCGTAAATTGAGTTCCTCGGTCTGATATAATAGATACCGGCACACCATAAAGCCTAACAATCTCCTTGATATACAATTTCGCATAATCTTCAGCCGTGTAAGTTGTTTTAACTGGTAGAAAAGGGCACATTTTGTAAGTCGATCAATTATCACCCAGATGGAGTCAAACTTATGATAAGAGCGAGGTAATCCAATAATGAAGTTCATATTAATCACATCCCATTTTCAGGTCGGAATCTCTATATTCTGAAGCAATCCACCGGGTTTCTGTTGTTCTATCTTTACTTGTTGACAATTGGGACACTGGGCTACAAATTCTGCAATAGACTTCTTCATGCTATACCACTAATGCTCTTTGACATCATGATACATCTTTGTCGAGCCGGGATGGATGGAATATCGGGATTGATGAATCCCATTCATAATCTTCTCTCGCAACCCTGCCAAATTAGGCACACATAATCGGCCCTGGTATCTCAATGCCCCATCTCCTACAATCTCAAAAGCCGTAATTTTACACTACTGAATGCTCTCTCTCAATCGTACTAAGATAGGATCTTCATATTCCCGTGCTTTTACCTCGGCTACCAAAGATGATTCTGATGTATTATGTATAGTAACACCTCCGTCATCGGAGTCTAATAATCTGATTCTCATATTGGCTAGCTGATTAAGCTCTTTAGTCAACCCCCATCTACCTGCTTCAATGTGTACTAAGCTTCCCATTGACTTACGGCTGAGAGCGTCTGCCACAACATTGGCTTTACCGGGATGATACAATATCTCGACGTCGTAGTCTTTCAGTAATTCGAGCCACCTACGCTACCTCAAGTTCAACTCCTTCTAATTGAAGATGTATAATAAACTCTTGTGATCTGTGTAGATGTCAACATGGACGCCGTATAAGTAGTGCCGCCATATCTTCAAAGCATATATTACTGCAGCCAATTCCAAATCATGGGTTGGATAATTCTTTTCATGCTTCTTCAATTGTCTTGATGCATAAGCAATCACCTTCCCACGCTGCATCAATACGCACCCCAAACCTATACCTGAGGCATCACAATATACCAAATAACCTTCTGTTCCTTCGGGAAGAGTGAGCACTGGGCCGGATGTCAATCGATTCTTCAGCTCCTGAAAACTACGTTCACAAGCGTCAGACCATTGGAACTTGGTAGCTTTCTGTGTTAACTTAGTCAATGGTGCTGATATAGAGGAAAACCCTTCTACAAACCGCACAATCACGAACACATCAAGATAGGGCCTGAATACAGTATTCATGAGATCCATAAAAGTTGTTGGGGCATTTGTTAGCCCGAACGACATCACCAAGAACTCAAAGTGCCCATATCTTGTCCGGAAGGCCGTCTTTGGAATATCCTTCTCCTTAACCCTCACCTGATGATACCCTGAACATAAATCAATTTTGGAGAAACACTTGGCACCCTGGAGTTGGTCAAAAAGGTCATAGTTTCTTGGAAGTGGATACTTGTTCTTTATTGTAAACTTATTCATCTGTCGATAGTCGATACACATCCGTAACGATCCATCTTTCTTCTGTACGAATAGGACTGGCGCACCGCAAGGTGAAGTGCTAGGCCTAATGAAGCCCTTATCCAGCAAGTCCTTCAACTGCGCCTTCAACTCTCGCAACTCTGCCGGGGCCATTCTTTATGGAGGGATAGAGATCGGTTGAGTGTCAGGCAACACATCAATGCTAAACTTAATCTCCCATTCAGAAGGAAGGCCTGGGAGTTAATCTGGGAAAACATCTGGAAATTCATTGACCACGGGGATTGATTGTAGAGTAGGCGGCTTCTCCTTCGCATCCCTAACGCGAACAAGATGATAAATATATCCTTTTAAGATCATTTTCCTTGCCATAAGATAGGAAATAAACCTACCTTTCGGTGTAGCAATGTTCCCCTTCCATTCAATTATGGGTTCACCAGGAAATTGAAACCCAATCATCTTCATACGACCGTCAACATTTGCATAGCATGAGGCCAACCTGTCCATTCCCATTATCACATCGAAGTCAACTATTTCTAACTCAAATAAATTTGCCGAGGTTTGACGACTACAAATCGTCACAGTGCAACCTCTATATACCCTTCTAGCAATCACATAATCTCTATTGGAGTAGATACCGCAAGGGGTTTACTTATCAATTCAGGTTCAATGCCAAACTTATTAGCCACAAAGGGTGTAACATATGATAATGTAGATCCCGGATCAATCAGCATATACATCATAAGGGAACACAGACAATATACCTGTAACAACATCTGGAGACGACTCGAGATCCTGTCGACCTACTAGAGCATAGGTTCGATTTTGAGCACCACTCAAACTCGGCCCTTCACCTCTACCTCTACCACAACCTATCGACTGCTGAAAACCCCGTGCTGGAGGTCGAACTGATGAGGAAGAACCAGACACAGATCCAGTCGGCTGAGCCATACCATCACCTCCTCTGTTAGGACAATCCCGCATCATATGGCCAGGCTGTCCGCAAGAATAACATGCATCAGAACCTCGACGGCACAGTCCAAAGTGGGCCTTGCCGCACTGATCACAACGTGGTGTTGGGGGTCTCGTCTGACTAGTATCCTTGTGATGTTGCGAGCCTGATGCCCGCGAACTCTAACCTGGACCAGAATAGGTAAATTGATCATACCGAGGTCTCTGAAACTGTGGAGAGCACTAGCTACAGGTGGCACCGAATTCCTCAAAGATTGGCGCTTGACGCTGCCTCTCAATTGGCAAAAGAAAGGCCTCAGAAAATTCCTTCCACACAGCTGGAGGAGCGTTCGAACCTCTAGATCTCTCCCAACTATCATACCAAAGAACCGCTAAATCCCGTAGCCGATAAGAAGCCAACTCTACTGCCTCGGTATCACTAACATGCATAACCCGCAGTGTATGATGAAACTGGTCAATAAAAGTCTGCGGGTCCTCCTTGGGGTCTGATCTGGTAAACACTGGAGGGTCTAAATTAATAAAATCACGAACTCTCATACTAACTGGTTTATCAGCAGCACCTATATTCTGCCTTTAAGCCTCAGCAGCTACCAAATTAGTCAATAACTGCAAAGCACTCCGCATATCCTGGTCTGTAGTGCCGGACGGAGGAACTGGAGGTGCTGGGTGCTTCCTAATGTCCTCTGGAGTGGACAGAGTAGATGAGGGGAGCTGCACCTGCCAGTCTATCAGGACCTGCAGCACGACATGCAGCGTCCACAAATAAAAGGACGTCAGTACGAATAAAGTACTGAGTATGTAAGGCAGGGAACCATAAGTACGAACAGTAATGTAAGCAGGGATAGAGAATATACAACCTGTAACATCTAGGTACCTCTGAGGCCTACTGACATGAAATGCATGATACATATGTATATACACATAAACTTTTAAAACATACGCCTCTGTGGGCATCATCATCATCATATCATACCCAGCCGTAATAGGCATGGTAAAAGAACGTACCCGGCCATCATAAGGCTCGGTAGAATCGTACTCGTGGAGCTCGGTAAAACCCAACTGATCAGTGGTTGCACAATAGGTGCCATACCCGGCCGACTATAGCGCGGATCAGTAGAATAAAATAGATACATATATATAATGCATGCTCGACTCATGAAAATACATTCTAAGCCTTTTTGAGTGACATAAGGTTGGTATCCTCTGTACATTTTATTAGGACTAACTCTTCACCATGAACCTTATAAGAATCAGAAAGTACCAACAACATTGATAACATAAGAACAAGAGAAGCAACATCAACGTTAATCATTCCATTAGAGGGGAAACAATGTAAGTACTGCTAGCTTCTAAGAGTAGAGTTTCTTTGGAAGCTCGTTCATTACATCATGTACCATCGGAGTCGTGCAAAAAAAGGAAAAGGATAGCCTCACATACCTTGTATAAACTGCCCCAATCTCAAGCTATGCAACTATCACAAATCCTTAGTCTACAATAAGAGAAACGATACTATCGTTATCATTTAAGCGTCATAACTATTATGTATCGACCACAGCCTATTTTACGATGAAACGGACAGCGCCTCCCCTATATACATGACTTCACACAATTCAAAACAATCACCAAACTGCCCAAACAACATCAATAATAATCATATTGAGCCTCCCAAAATAGTCCACGCACAAGCTAATTACTTCATACATACGATGGCCACCGTAGTCGTGTCAAATGACCCGAAAATGTTATGAAGAACTATCAGCCCACAACCCTAAATCTAGGTTTACCCGAAAATATGAGTTACAACATCCTTGATTCGTTTAACTCCTAATACTTGTTAAGCACCCTTGTACACCCTTATATCACTTTAGACCAATAGGATTAGCTTCTTA
Source organism: Nicotiana obtusifolia (assembly GCA_002018475.1). Taxonomy (NCBI): domain Eukaryota; kingdom Viridiplantae; phylum Streptophyta; class Magnoliopsida; order Solanales; family Solanaceae; genus Nicotiana; species Nicotiana obtusifolia. Next base: position 225,879 of record MCJB01049886.1, read on the forward strand.
TCATCTCAAGGATAATTACTTCTTGGATTTATGTTAAATAACATATGGCATGAACTAACATGTGTGGATATGGGTTGTAACAGTTTGATTGCTTTATCCCCCCTAATAATGCTTAAAAAAAAAAACCAAAGTCACCTGACTTGACCTAAATAAGCCGTAGAAGCACACTGAAAGTAAATGATGTAAAACTACTCTATATTTACAATGAAAAGAACTTAGTCTTTTACAAGGTAGAAACAAGTTCGTTTGCAGCAACTTTGTATTTAGCATCAGGGTCTGTGCAGTGTTGTTTGTGCGCGCGGCGCTGTTGGCATCTGCTTGTGGTTGGGTTGTGGCGATGGCTATCGATGGGGCGACAGAGGCACATGCGCATTTTTCACTTGGAGCTACCGAGCCCAGGGGACTGACCGTGGCATTGGGGGAGGCTTGCCAGGATGCTAGGGGGCACGTCTAAGGGGTCATGGGCCATGGTTGGAAAGCCGCCCATGACAACACTAACGTCCCCTTTGCTGGGGACGCTACATCTTTAATTGATGCAGGTAGTTCCATAGCAGGTAGTATTGATCAGTGATAGCAGCCAACCCTGTCCTCAGCTGACTTGGTGAGCCCCATTTCATTTTGGGGTCTTGTATCTCTTGTTTGTTGTGTAGATCATTTCGAGGTATAACCAGATCCTTGTTGTCGATACCATCATACTACTCTTTTGTATCTATTAGAGGCTCCATAGACATAGCATGGGTGGTACATTTTTGGGAAGTCAAATTTGACATGTTGTATTTGTTTCATATGTTTCCACTTCTAAACTATGAAAGTGTAATATAATATTTTGGGGAAATTTGAATGAAGTTCTAACGATGATGAAATTTGAATTGTTCATGTAACCTTATCATTGTCTAATTAATAAATATACATTCTCTTTATTCATGGGTGAGTCTTGGTATAAGGCATTGTACAGGTTATCTCGGTTGAGCACCGGTCTCGCTCCCCAAGGTCGGGGCGTAAAAATTATGTTCTCCTAGATAGAGTTAAATGAGAGGTTCTCGGTTGATGAGGTGTTCAACTTGCTTGTAGTTCAGAGTTGATTATGAGATTTTCATATTTTCACGAGTTAGCATGTTAGTGGCGGTGTACCGTGTGGGGTTGGAAATTACGAGTTCAAGGTTGTGGTTTAGTTTTGAAGGGAAGGATATGAGTTCTTGATAGCACGAACGATTTCATGTATTTAAGAGAGTACTGGCACTATCGAGTATCTCTTGGGAAGGGTGTGCATTTTAGAAGGCGCCTTGTGTTTTGACCTGCGGATGCTTGACTAATGTTACGGTGATCACCTGGTTTTCAGCTATTGAGGTTCAGGGTTTGCTATGTGGCGCAGATGGCTTAGGTGAATATTTTCTGTAAGATGATGGTGTATGAGTTATGTATTAGTAATTTGAGCAGTGGAGTTACGATCGGAAGTGGAGATTTCAGTATCCATGAGGTTTAGAGATTGGATGTTCTCGTGGGCAAATTGTTCCTTGCTTGCGAACTGTAAAGAGATGTTAAAAACAAAATTGGATAGTTGATGGTATGTTTTATGGATAGGTTGATATGGGCTTTTGGGAGGTTATTTATCTATTTGGGGATGACCGGAATTGGTTTAGAGGCTATTTGTAGGCCTAATAAGAATGGGTATTCTATATCAGATTGGGTTCGCTTATGTGTTTCTCCCTTATGCAATGACGGGTTTGTGAGATTACATGATTATTCGCACGCATATTAGGATTCCATTTAGGTCTTATGGCGTCATGGGCGAGATGGCCCTCGCTATGTTGATTTGCTTATTGCACCATTATTGTGTTTTTCTTTCTTAGTATTGTTTATCCTAATCATCTTGCCACAGTTATATTTGTGCACTCTATTGTGCTTAATGTTGACTTGCATGTGAACAAGGAGCCCAAGAATTATGGCTCGATTGTTACCCCTATGTGGATTGGTACGATTGATCAGATTGTGGGCCGCACGGTACAATGATAAGATGTAACTCCTTATGCTTATTTTATGCATTTTTCTTTTACTTTGTTGAAAATAGTTCATATGAAGATGTTAATATTACCCCGCCTTCTTATCTTTCTTAGTAGCCTTCTTATTTAACTTCCTTACTATTATCTGTCATGTCTGAATTATTACTTGTTTGGTGTATGGAACCGTGTTGTGTGGGCTTCCATATGACTTTTGGTGTGACTTGTTGATTGGGCTGCTTGTATTGGCAGAGACGAGGTCTCTAGAACTGAGATTTGCACTATCGTATTAGGATGAGGAATGTTTGGGAGAAGGATGCCATATTTCCGCTCGGAATTGGGCAACGGTCCTTGTCGGACAAGTGAGCCTCTTGACTTGTTGATCTAATGAGTGGTGATGATTTTCTGCGTGTTTCTTTTATCATCGCAGTGTATGAAGGTTTTGAACGAGGTTTTTATTTTATATGAGGTTTACTACTGGTACCCGCTTTGTTTTTGGGCAGCTATTGTGGTAAGAAGTTATTGTTGTGAGTATCTGAGTTATGTGGTATTTCGTGTGATACATCTTCGGTTATGGTTATGGCTTGGTACACTTTATTCAAACTTATGCAGTGTTTGGATGTGAGAATAAATGAAGTGCGGATGTTGGAAACTGGGTTCCATGGTTTAAGGATTAGGTTGAAGGAAGAATCTTCGGTTATATTAAGTTGGGGGACTTATATGGATTAGGGTGAAGTGGGATCACCCATGAGTATGTGTATATCGGGTTTATACAGTTAATTGATGGCTTTGAAACAACTCTTGGCACATTCGAGGACGAACGTATGTTTAAGTGGGGGTGATTGTAACAACCCAATCAGTCGTTTTGAGATCTAGGGTTCCGTTTGATGGTTTGAGACTTTGAGTGGCTTCATATGATGTATTATGGCTTGCGTGTATGGTCAGTTTTAGTTTTCGAGTGGTTTAGGATTGATTTAGAAGAATGACTTGTGATTTGGAAGCTTTAAGTTGGAAGAGTTGACCAAGGTTTGACTTTTTGGTAAACAGAATCGGAATTGAGTTTTTATGGTTCCGATAGATTTGTATGATGATTTTGGACCTGTACGTATGTTCGAATTCGGTTTTGGAGGTTCCTAGAAGGATTCGACACTATTTGTTGAAAGTTGACAATTTGAAGAACTTAAGAGTTCATAAGTTTGACTAAGAGTAAACTTTGATGTTATTGGACTCCTATTGGTGTTCAGAGACTTTGGATAGGTCTATATTGTTGAATTGAACTTGTGTGCAAAAGTTGGAAGTAATCTAAAGTATTTAAGTGTTATTTAGACAGTCTTTTGAATGAATGAAGATGTAATAACTTAAGAGAAATTCTATTCCGTTTGAGCCTCGATTCTTTGTTGTGATGTTCCCGTGGATGTTTTAAGGATTTGGATAAAGTATTTGTACTTGTTGGTATGATTGGATTGGGTCCCAAGGGGCTCAGGCGTGTTTTGCATCATTGGTTGAGAAACTAGTTTATTTAAGGATTTGGCGTTTGACCATGGTCAATATCAGGTCAAGATGACCTCTTTTCGGTGTTTTGAGTGCGCGAGCAGGTTCATTGAGTGATTTATGATTGAAAAGTATATATAGTTTGTGTCTGGGATGTTCCGAATGAGTTTTGGGTGCTAAAACGAAGATTCTTTAGTTGCTGATTTTCTAGTGTAAAATAATTACGAAAATGTGATTTTTATCCCTTAAATTTTCAGACTTCCTTTAAAACTTCAAAACATCATATATCCCTCATTTTAAGGCCAATTAGGGTGATTCAAAAGGCTGTCTTGAGTGTACTCTCGCAAGGATAATGTTGGGCTTATCAAATGTGAGTTTTCGGGATATCTAGGATCTAGTTCAAGCTATAACAGCTTCTGCGTTATTTTACTTATTCAAGAATTTAGTCACTTTTTCTCACATGGTTTTGGAGCTCGAATATGGGTGATTTTGGAGGCGATTTTTACCACATGGATGGATTGGGGTAAGTGTTTTTTACTCGGTTTTGATTATATTTCTTGAATCTATCTTCATTTTTGGCATTTTATTGATGATTTCAAAAGAGAAATTGGGGTTTTTTGTTTAAACTTTTCTAATGTGAAATTTTGTGATTTGAATATCGATCCGGAGTCGTAATTGAGTGATTTTTGTACGGTTAGACTCGTAATTGAGGGGGTTATCGGATTTTGTGAGTTTTTTTGGGGTCCGAGGTGGGGGCTCGGGTTTGACTTTTTGGTTGACTTTGAGTATTTTGATTAAAGATTCGACCTTTATCATCTGGGTTTGCTTTCAATGGCATTATTTCATTATTTTGAGTTGCTTTTGGCTATTTTTGAGCAATTCGTAGGTTGATTTGAGTGGGATGGCACTTCTAGTATATCGATTTGGCTTGCTTGAGGTAAGTGTCTTGCTTAACATTGTTGGAGGAATTTTTCCTACTAATTGATATTGTTTGTTACATGCAGGGTTGATGCACATATGATGTGACGAACGTTATGCATGTGCCAGGGTTAATCATGCTCGGGAGTAGATATTACGATTATTTGTGCTTTGGTGGAATATCTGACCTTCTGGTTTCATGTTTTACATGACTTATAGAATAATATGAATATGAAGTTTAATGCAAGACACTAAGCTTATTAAAACCTGATTAAAATTTGACGGATTTTTGTGAAACTATTAATGTGCTAAATTCGGTCATCACTGTACTTAATACAACTACATCATTACGACCGTTATTCTTGAGATATTGGATTCTTTACTTGAGTTGAAGTTCATTTTATTTTTTAGATTGGTTGAGATACTTGAACAATGAGGTTCTTGAGGTTTGTTGAATTGTTATTGGCTTTAAAGCTGTGATTTATGTTCAATTGGAATATTCGCTTAATTACTCTCCTTGATGTTATTCATGCTTCCTACCTTGCTTGTAATTGATATACATGTTCTTTGTGAGAAAGAGTATAAAGCATGAGGGTGATGCCGTGCCATTTCATATACATTACAATGAGATGAATAGTGTAAAGCACGAAGGGTGATGCTGTGCCGTGTGAGTTAAACACGAAGGGTGATGCCATGCTATTTAATTTACATTATCATGTGAGGATGAGAGTAAAAGCATGAAGGGCAATGTCGTGCCATTGTTTGTATATTATCGTGTGTTCATGGCACGAAGGGTGTTTCCGTGCAGGCGAGGACGAGAGACATGCATTATATTGTGATGTCCTTTCATTCTGTATACATTTGTGCCTTTATCTTGAGTTGTTATTGTTGCACCTATATTTTCTATCTGACTTGTCGTTGTTGTTCTGTCTTTATCCTCTACCTAAATTGTTGATGTATTATCCATGCCTTCTATTTGTTTAGCATATAAAGATCATGCTTTCCTTCTTGTTTGTTGTATCTACATCTATGCCATTTTTCATTTGTTGCGCTTTCATATAAACCTTATACCATGTTAATCATCCATGCCTTCTATTTTTCTTAGCTTATAAAGATCATGCTTTTCTTCTTGTTTGATATTTCTATTTCTATGCACATCTTATTTGTTGCACCTTCGTATAAGCCTGTCACCATGCTAGTTAGTGAAAGTTATGTCCTCTTATCTTAATTGCTATCATTATTTCTATGCCTTGCACATAGTCTGCTACCTTGTCCATATGTACTTCCTTGTTCGTTATTTCTACCTATGTATTTCCCACTTTGTCCTTACTGTTATTCATATTTCTTTTTCCTGTTGGTACAATTATTGGTATATTTGGTGAGGATGAGATAAATGCACGAAGGGTGTTGCCGTGCCATTTGATTTGATATCTTGAGTATATTTCTCACACTATGAAAGTTATGGATTTACTACCGTGGTTTGTTGGTCATTGCTTTAAGGAAAGGATTGGTTTTGATATTGAGAAATATTGATCGTGATTTCTTCTAGTATTCATTCACTGCTTCGCATATTTGTTCTAATACTCTTTTCTGTAATGTTCTAGTATTGTTTCTATTTTAATTCTACTGCACATGTTACATTAGTGAGCATCTTTTGGCTAAAAATCCTTGTCACTACTTCATCGAGGTTAGATAAGATACTTACTGGGTACATAGGGTCGGTTTTACTCATTATACACTTCTGCACCTTGCGTACAGATTTTTGAGCTGAGATGCGGTGGATGACAGGAGTTGGCACTGAAAAAGTAATTGCCTTTCAGATATAGCTACATTGTCCCTGGGTAGTTTTAGAGTTGAATTCTATTTATGTTCATTCAAAATAGAAGTTGTATTTATTTCATATCAATTTTTGTAAAAGTTCAATCTTAGTAGCTCATGGCTTTTACTACCAGTCCTTGGGCTATTGTATAAACGTTCAGTTATTTCATCATTTATTTCTCATTAATCTCATTTGGATTATGTTGACCGTTAGTTGGCTTACCTAGCAGGTTGGGATAGGTGCCATCATGACTAGTGGATATTGGGTCGTGACAACTAGCCTAACCCTGGAGAAGTAGTGACGAGTGGTCGATATCAATACTTACTAGTGGTCCAATAAAGCAATATAATAAATTATAAACAGATATGAAACATAACAGTAACCATGAGGTAAAAATTGTAACTCATATAATCCTCCAACATTTCTTTTGGCGATATAAATCTCTCAAATCTCATATGATATATCAACAGATCCGGAAATATCAATTACAAATTTCAAACGGATAAGGAATACCATACAAATACCAGGTCTCAATCAAACGGGATCTCATGAATATTCAGACTCCTGGTGGTATCACGCACGATTATGCCGAGGTCGTACGGCTTGATCCAGAGTGATGTGTACACTACCGAGGGTTGACCGGCGCGAACAGGAGATGCATCTCAATACACTACCGAGGCGTTCGGCCCGATCCACTAGGAAGGAAGAAACTTATCAAATTCCGTGTCACGTGCTTACAACACAAGTACATGAGGATAAAGTAAACATGACTTTTACTGTTTATCAAATATCGCGCCTAACAACTGAAGGTGATAAATCTCAGTCTAATATATTCCCAATCAATTTCAATTATAAAATCAATTAATTAAGCTAGCAAATTGAGTTCGAAAATTCAAATTAGATGATAAAGTCCTAAGCTTACCCGGACATAAAGTTATTTTTATCTACCTACGGACTCTCGTCAGCTCGTGTGTATGTAGCACCCACAACTAGTGGCACATAATAATATGATAGCTACGGGGTAATTTCCCCCTCAAAAGGTTAGACAGGAGACTTACCTCGCTCCGAAGTTCCATAACCTGCTCCAACGCCTTTCTAACACCTCAACCTGGTGCCCATCAATCCGAAACTAGTCAAACAATAAGCAAACCCATAAAAATATACTCCAACACTGATAATTAGTTTATTTATAACAATCCCCAACTCCGCTCGAAAAGTCAAATAAATTCAACCCTCAGGCCCACGTGTTCGGATTCCGAATTTGATTGAAGATAAACATTACCCATGACACCACGAACTCAAATATATAATTTATTCCAAATTCTAGGTCCAATTTCATGGTCAAAATCCAAAAATATCAAATTCTAAGTTTTCTTCCAAATCCCACAATTTCTAAACAATTTCATGTTTAAATCCATATATAACTCATGTATTTAGCTCACAATGAGTAGAAGTTTCTTACCTTAAGGTAGATGAGGAAGTCAACTCCTCCAATTGCCCAAGCAAGAGAGAAATGAGTTGACAATGAGAAAATCCTAACCTTGCAAGCTTATAATCTGCCCAGGCGCCCTTCTTCAAGAACGTGGCAATTCCCTTGCGTTCATGAAGCACAACCTACTTCTGCTCCCAAATTCCTATATGCGAACATGTGACAGGGCATGCGAATGCAAAGCTTTACCAGCCTGCCAATCGTGAACGCGTTTGTACTTCTATGAACGCAAAGACCAAGTCTCCCACCAGGCCAGCTTCTTTTTCGCGACACGAACATAGAATCGCGAATGTGAAGCCTTGCCACCTAAACCTTCGCGAACACGTGAGAATAGTCGCGAATGCAAAGCACAAAAACCACAACAGCCAAAATCCTTCTTCGCGAATACGAGCATCCCTACGTGTTCACCTTGAACAACACCAGAACCAGCAACAACCCTGCAGCAAAACATGGAGAACTGATCTGAAACCACCTTGGAACTCACCTGAGGCTCCCGTCCAATCACACCAACAAGTCCCAATACCTTATCCAAACTTTTCCAACACTCAAAACGCCACGAACACCATCAAAATCATGAATCGACGATAAAATCATTCTTTCAACTTTCAAACATTCAAACTTCGACGAATGCGCCCGAACCATATCTAAACATTCTTGAATGACGCCAAACATTACATATAAGTCACAAATCATAATACGAACCTATTCCAAGGTTGGAATCTCAAACAGACATCAATAACATCAAATTTCACTTCAAATCAAACTTAGGAAATTCAAAAATCTTCAAAATTCCAACTTTCTACAATAAGCGCCGAAATGCTCCCAGACAACCCGATACTTAACCCAAACATATGCCCAAGTCTGAAATTATCATATGAATCTACTGGAACCGTCAAATCCCAATTCCGAGGTCGTTTATTTAATAGTCAAACCTTGGTCAACTCCTCCAACTTAAAGCTTCCGAATTGAGAATTTTCCTTCCGAATCAACTCTAAACTTCCCAAAATTCAACTCCGACCACACGTACAAGTCATAAAACATGAAGTGAAGATACTCAAGGCCTCAAATTGCTGAACGACGCGCTAGATCACAAAACAACCGGTCAAGTCGTTACAATCTGCCCCACTTAATCATACGTTCAACCTCGAACGTGCCAAGGGCCATTCTGGAGTTGCCCAAAATAGCTGTTTAACACCTTGTGCACCTACCCGTGCCACCACAACCCATGTGAGCACAGTAGCTCGAGCCAGACTGAACATCCTTCACGCTACCTTAGCCCACAAGCCTTATAACCAAATTCCAACATCCGAATTTTCTATGAGACCTAATTCTAACATACGAACACCGTATCAATCTCAACACGTTGTGCAAAACATGATCATGCACCCATGCTGAAACCACACAATGCACCGCATAATTCGTGTGCCCATAATAACATCCTCCAACCATAGAAGCTGCAACTACACTAACCAGATACCCGTAGTATACCTCATAACGCGTATAAGCCCTGATCAAACCCTCATAATACTTCAACAATGAAAGAGACACCTAGAAGCTCATAACTACCTGCCAGATCAATAACAAACAAGAACCCTTGCCTCATTCTCAACTAAATAGTGACATTTTTCCCTCTAGTATACCTTTATATAAATCTGATTGCACTGATTTTAGGCCCGACAACCTCGTCTCACCCAGAACAAGCTACTCCCGACAAGAAACATCAAAAACCACCTAAAATATCATATCACGACATCAATGTGTCAACAAGCCAGAAATCGAATATGACCAATTAAGGAAAAGCGAACTCGCGTAAAGAACTATCCAGCATGCATAACGAATAAAATGGACCAACAAATTCTATGAACCTTTCTTAGAGATGAGAAACAAGGCACACAAAATAAGTATAAGGAACTGTACTCAACATCTCATTGTTACAGCGTGCAACCCTATCCACGCATGATGCCGCTGCAGAGTGCAACCTGATCCAAACATGATACTCGTGGTGACCTGCATCCCGATCCACACATAATAATCAATAAGAAAATACTTAGGGCAACTCGGTGTACCAAGCTCCAGCTATGTGCGGGGTCCGGGGAAGGGCCCGACCACAAAGGTCTATTGTACGTAGCCTTATCTTGCATTTCTGCAAGAGGCTGTTTCCACGGCTTGAACCCGTAACCTCCTGGTCACATGGCAGCAACTTTACCAGTTACGCCAAGGATCCCCTTCTGCTCATACTCACGAAATGCGCGAATATCAACCACAAGCATGCCACGTGCATAGACATAACCCTGGGGAGAGAGATAACGCCATGTGCTACAAAATGCCAACCACGACTAGGTGCAATAAATGACCTGCATCTCGAGAGACATCTTAATAATATAACACCATAGGCTACATGCGATCACAACATAGGTGCGAATAATCGAGCCATCTCACAACCTACATGGCATAATAGAGTATTACATTGAATACCTGACGATAGGAATAACATCCAACGCCTGTAGACTCCTCCATAAGCAGTGCTATGTCGAATGAACACATCCGAACTGATGTGGAACATACATTCACATTAGATCCAAATCTACTAACGGACCTTAAGCCGATTTCGATCATCCAATACTGAGCCAATAACCTTTCAAGGACCCACAATCTCCCACAGTCCAAAACCAAAGGAATAGGGCACCTCTCAGGCATAAACTTCCCATTAGCGACAGTACAAGAATCTCCTTACCTGATTTAGATCTCTAGCAATCAAATGACCACGACAATTTATACGATCTGCCTGTGGGATATACTCCCACTACCTTCTACACTAGGTAGCAAAGTTTGCACATCCATACCACCAACCATAGTAATTCTGTAATGCAAATCAAGAATATTCAAATCAATACACAATGCCTCTTACACAAAACACCGTTCTCAAGCTACACTAAGATAGCTCCAGCAAACTGTGAACATCTGAAATCTTCCGAGCTAGTGACATTCATATCAAAACTGAACCGTAACCTCGATCCTCAATTTCAAAATTCTATATCGCTCACTGCACCCATCATGCTGCTACATAAGAGTACAAGAATTTCATCATAACCCCTTAACCACTAGTAGAATAAACACTTTATCGGCTAGAACCCTTTCACTTAACTCATTTCAAAGAACAAGTGCAACACGCAACCGAATTCCCAAAACCGCAGATAGTGCAAACCTCAAGTCATGGTCTAAACCGCTATAACTTTTCTGGGATCCATTTACACATAACAAATCCATTAGAATCAAATACCTCCAAATCAATCAAATTATGCTGGCTGTCAAGCCCGCACGTATAGTCGCGAATCACCTGTATAACCTTACCACACTGAAGAATCGATCATTTTTACAACCATACTGACTCGACTTATTTCAATTTTCTCTTGCCTTGCCTTTGAAATAATAGCTCTATGCAATCACACAATGGACCTCAAACAACACTCATCCTGGTGACACAAATCCGAGATCACACTGTCTCAATGCCCATAAGCCATTTAATACCCTCCACATGCACTCAATAGTATCTCCAACTAATACACTCGTTCTGAAAGACTTCTTGCGAATCCGAAGTTGTTTCTCCCATTTCTCCAACACTGCACCGCAGATCTGATGATGACATAGAAATTCGCCAATATCCTTCACACTTTGCTGTAAACCCAGTCCTCAGCCACATAACGAACCTATAATCCTTAAACACCACACTTTAATTCTTGACCCCATTAGAACCATTGTTAAGAGTCACCCACTCTGACCTTGTCCCGAATATATAACAATACTCTTATGCTCTGTTAGCACAAGAACGATCCCAAAGAAGCAACCAGATGAATTCCTTTCCTTGTACTTGACATCCACGTGAAGCATAAACTCTGAGTCATCCTGAAATCTGCATATGAATCAATGTGAAATGTAGCACACATTCATCAAGTCCTTTGCCCGAATTACCCTTGATGTTTTCTTTCCTTAGTCATAACTAATCTACCAATGTACTGATAACTCGATATTGCCAAGGCACACATCCACGTGACCCAATCGTAGACGGTGCACTACTCCACGTAGCTTTAAGCTCCAATCACATAAATTCAGAACCCACAATAACTTTTCCTTCTCAATTACCATGACCTTGCACCTTTAACCCGCCAAGTTTCTTACTATATCTTGCTAAACTTTTCATAAAATAATCTGAATTATCAGCAACAATCCTACATTTGACCTGTTAACAGTCATACCATCTTCTTCAACCAATCCAAACTCACATTGCAGTGCATGCCTCCCGCTGGGTAGAAAGTAGTACTCTTCATAGGAACTTCATCAAAAATCAGGCAACCGCTAGCCTGCTCACAAGAGATATCCCACCTGTGTAATCCTATATACATCTTCCACTGACATTGCCCTGGTTACAACTACTATGAAATCAGTAAACCTTCCTAAGCCCATGCTTGTCCACCAGTTGTAAGAGTCTGTTCATTGCCATTAGCATCAACAGAAGGTCCAACTATATATTCCAAAACTCGAAGTCATGTTGCATCTCAAAATGATAATCAAGCTTTCACAAACCTCTTCATTTCAAATAAACTCTTTTTCGTCATATTCAACCTTCCTCATTACTGTAGCCACCATCCAAAATGAAATTCTGTCACGACCCAAAATCCAACCACAGGCATCGCGATGGCACCTTGTCTCTAAGACTAGTTAAGACGATTACTAATAATGATTAAGCCAGTTTTAACAATAATAATTTGAAACATAGTTTAATATCAAAATCAAAACAAAAGCGGAATAAGCCTAAGAAGCAATAATCATAACAACCTCCCAAGATTTGGTAATACAGAATCACAAACTCTAGATGTATATATGGAATGATCTCAAAGATCAAAATAAAATACTATTCAATTGACAATCTGACAGTACAATATAAAGAAAGGACTCCAAGGGACTGCGACGACCAAGCAGCTCTACCTTGAATCGTCGCAATCAACAAGCTAACTCCGCCCGAGTTCAATATCTCTAATACATGGCTCTGCACAAAACTGTGCAGAAGTGTAGTATGAGTACACCACGGTCGGTACCCTGTAAATATCAAGACTAACCTCAGTGGAGTAGTGACGAGGTACAAGTCAAGACACTCACTAGACAAAATAACATGTGCAGTATAAAAGTATAAAGCTAATATTTAAAGCAGGAATTAGTCAATGGCAACAAGAATCAACATGTGACATAAACAGTAAAGCAATAAGGAGAACGTGAAAATACCATTGAACCAAATAAGGAACACAAATGACAAACAATTAATCAAGCCGTTCTAACACAAGTTTCGCGACAAAAATTACTCGAGATACCTCATCTCATAGTCACAAGTTACGGGACTCAACCCACCATCATATGCTCATGGCACCTTGTCCCACATTTCAAATCACAATCGCACGGAAAACTCACGTGCCAATATCTCAATCCGCCCGGCATGATCACATGCTCACATTCACAATCTACCCGGCGTGGTCATAGTCTCACAATCATAATCCTCTCGGCGTGGTAACAGGCTCACAATCACAATCTGTCCGGCATGGTCACAGGCTCAATAGCAACATGAAAACAGATAATACAAGAACACATGGGCATGATTAATAAATGTCAAGTTTCATACTCCGGAGCTAGTATAAGTGGCATGCTACGGTGTATGATTGTGCGAGAGTACTACTGCAGCCCAAGTCAACAAGTAATATCAAAGACATCGAGTACTCATCGAAGCAACACAATAAGCCATGTAAGGTGTATGACATACACAAGGAAAAACACACCAGCACACGAAAATCACCAACACAATGTCCCGAAGCCATCACACATCATCCCTGACATTGCCACCCTTATCTCTCCGATAGCCACCCGTATCACTCTGTATAATAGCCACCCTTATCATTCCACCCGAAAAATAATGCAATAGCCACCAGTATCACTCCGTATATTCAACAACAGTGAGACGCCACCCTCATGCCCCATATAAAAATAACGGTGAAATGCCACCCTTATACTCCGCATAACAACAACCAAACCGCAAAATAATTCACATGTGCTAACATCACAACAACACAGCATATCAACTCATAACAAAAGTGCCCATAGGCCACAACGTTTCAAAGATACAACAACATCAACATTTCTACGACAAATAGCCTACGACTCAAAAATAATGTGTATGCGATCTCAATAAGAACAAAATGAATGGGAAAGTAACTCAACAAGGAACAACACACCCTTTAAACACAACTTCAATTAAAATAGATTAATTTCTTTCGATACACATTAGTGACCGGGGCGTCGCTGTGACTTTGGGTACTGTAGGCGGATTAGAGTTGATGAAGTTGAGGGGGCTATGCGTAATATGAGCAGGGGCAAAGTGACCGGGCCGGATGAAATCCCAGTGGAGTTTTGGAAGAGTGCGGGCAAGGCAAGCTTGGAGTGGCTCACTAGGTTATTTAATGGAATTTTTAGAATGAAGACGATGCCCGAAGAGTGGAGGTGGAGCACGATGGTTCCTGTATGAAAGAACAAGGGTGATATCTAAAATTGCAATAACCATTGAGGTATCAAGATACTTAGCCATAGTATGAAAGTCAAGGGAAGAGTAGTAGAGCTAAGGGTGAGAAAGAGTGTGTATGTTTCCGAGAACCAGTTTGGGTTTATGCTGGGGCATTCGATTACAGAAGCCATCCACCTTGTTAGAAGATTGATGGAGCAGTATAGGGAGAGAAAGAAAGACTTTCATTGTGTTCATCTACTTAGAAAAAGCGTACGATAATGTTTCGAGGGAGGTTTGTGGCGATGTTTGGAGGCTAGAGGTGTACCTATTGCCTATGTTTGGTTGATTAAGGACATGTATGATTGAGTAAAGACCCGAGTGAGGATGGTGGGTGGGGACTCAGACCATTTTTCGGTTATGATGGGGTTGCATCAAGGGTCGGCACTCAAGCCTTTTTTGTTTGCTCTGGTGATGGACGTACTGGTGTGCCACATCCAAGGGGAGGTGTCGTGGTGTATGCTATTTGCAAATGATATTGTATTGATCGATGACGTGAGACGGTGTGAATGCACAGTTAGAGCTATGGAGGCACACCCTGGAATTTAAATGTTTCAAGTTGAGCAGGTCCAAGACAAAATACTTGGAGTGTAATTTCAGTGGCGAGACTCAAGGAGGGGAAGGGGAGGTGAGGCTAGACTCGTAGGTTATCCCTAGGAGAGGGTGTTTTATGTACCTTGGGTCTATTATTCAGGGGTATGAGGAGATTGATGAAGATGTTACACATCGTATTGGGGCGGGGTAGATGAAATGGAGACTCACTTCTGATGTTTTTGTGACAAGAAGGTACCACTGAAACTTAAGGGTAAGTACTACATAGTTGTGGTCAGACCAACGATGTTGTATGGGGCTGAGTGTTGGCCAGTCAAGATCACTCATGTACAGAAGATGAAGGTAGCAGATATGAGGATGTTGAAATGGATGTGCGGGCACACTAGGCTAGATAGAATTAGAAATGAGGTTATTTGCGACAAGGTTGGTGTGGCCCCTATTAAGGAAAAGATGTGGGAAGTGCGGGTTA
>MCJB01049886.1:241399-256941 GCA_002018475.1 Nicotiana obtusifolia
AGAGTAGGTAGTCTAAAGTGGTCATAACAGTAGTATTGATGCATATTCTCGCTTTTTGTTGGTTGTAGGTTTTTATGACTAAGCATTATTTTCTTTCATTGTTGATCACCTTAATGTCTTGTTATTTTTATTATGCTTTTATATGGCTTTTTGGTATTGTCCCTTCTTGTATTTATTTTCATTATTGTGGTGCTTATGCTTTCCTGAGCTGAGTGTCATATTGGAAATAGCCTCTCTATCCTCACAAGGTAGGTGTAAGGTCTGAGTACGCACTACCCTCCCCAGAACCCGCGGTGCGAGATAATATTGGGTATGTTGTTGTTGTTGTTGTTGTAACGACTTTCGATAACCTCAAATCCAATTTATTGTTTAAGGATAAACTCGATAGTGAAAGTATTTCTATGAAATGGAAAACTTTAGATTGTAGTGTATAAATTAGCCTAATAATGAAAAAGACGACACGAGCTAGTACTACATCTAAATGCATGAAAATTACCCGGCAAAATAGGATATCATGTAACAACAATTTCAACTAAGATTAACTCCACAATAAAAGAAATCACATAATTATAAAAGTGATAAAAAATTTAATTAAAGCATATAAGAGCGAACTCGACGAGTAAAGAATGTGACATGTAACGACGACTTCAAATAAAGCATGTGATAGAAGACATGACTAATAAAAGATATAACATGCACTAACAATTCCAAATAAGTACATGAAAGAAGCCTAAGAGTCTAACCAGTCAATTTCCATGTATAAGCCCGAGTACGTACTCGTCACCTCGCGTACACGGCTTTCACATGACACAAATAGCACAAACGACTCAAATCCTAAGGGGTAGTTTCCCCACACAAAGTTGGACAAGGTACTTACCTCAACAAAGCTAAACAGATACTCTAAAATGACCTTCTCTTGTGAAAAATCTTCTGGACGGCTCAATTCTAGCCAAAATTTACTTAATATCATAATAAAAATCATAGGAAACAATTATGGATAATAAAGCTTCTATCTTTAATGAAAACTAAAAAGTAAACCCAAATAGTCAACCCAGGGCCACACATCGGAACTTGACGAAAATCATAAAATCCGAACACCCATTCCGATATGAGTCCAACCATACCAAAATTATCCAATTCCGACATCAAATCGGCCTGCAAATCCACATTTTACATTATTGAAAGTTTATACAAAAATTCTCATTTTCTCCCATTCAAATCATTAAATTTAATGTTAGAAATAAATAGGGAATCATGAAATATAATCAAATCCGGATAACACTTAACCCAATACAACACGTGAAACGTCCCTCCAAAATCGCCCAAATCCTAGCTCTCTAACTCAAAAAGTGATAAAATATCAAAAGCCCTCGAAATAGAGTACATATATTCTACCTAGTGATTTACTCATCATGATCGGGGAACATCACTCGCGATGGCAAAGAGAAAAATTATAGCAGCTTACCAAAACTTCATCGCAAATGCATAACAGAAGTCACGAACGCAACACACAGTCTCCAGCTCACTACGCGAACGCGATTACACCCACGCGATCGCGGACAACAAAGGCCTGAGGCCCCTTCCAGCTTCCCTCATACGAAATCGCGTAAATAAGAACGCGAACGCGACAACATAAGTCCCTCAACCTTTACGAACGAGATTGCCTCTTCGCGACCGTAAAGAACAAAGTTCTAGAGACCACCATAACACAACGCGAATGCGAAAGAACAGGCGTGAACGCAATGGAGAACACTAGATGACAGAAATCAGTAGTCCAAATTAGAAGCAAATGGCCCGTATCCCATCGGGGCCCCTGGGACCCCGTCCAATCATACCAACCGGTTCCACAATATAACGCGGACCTGCTCAAGGCCTGAAATCACATCGAACAACATCAAAACTTTAATTCGCACCTCAAATCGAACTTAATGAACTTATGAACTTTAAACTTCTACAACTCGTGTCGAATAATATAAAATCAAACCAGAATGACGTCAAATTTTGCATGCAAGTACCTAATATAATAGAGCTATTCCAACTCCTGGAATTGCAATCTGAACCCGTTATCCACAAAGTCAACTCCTAGTCAAAACCTTTCAACCTTCCAAACCTTCAACTTTTCAATTTTCGCCAAAATGTACCAATCCGCCTACGGACCTCTAAATCCAATTTCGGACATGCGCTTGAGTCCAACATCACCATATGAAGCTATTGGCATCATCAAAATACCATTCTGAAGTTGTCTCCACAAAAGTCAAACTCCAGTCAACTCTTGCCACTTAAACTTCTAAAATAATAATAACTCTTCCAAATCAATCTGGAATCATCTGAAAACTGAACACACGCAAATCATGATACACAATACGAAGCTTCTCGAAACCTTAAGCCACCGAACAGAATGCTAATTCTAAAAATGACGGGTCGGGTCGTTACAAATATATTGACTTAGTCATTGTCCACCATGATTCCCAAATCACTCTAATCTTCTCAAAGCATGTGTCTATCCTACCATAGAATCCATATGCTACTATGCCACTCCAACTTTTGATAAACTATCTCCTTAAGAAACTACTCGGCCTCTACTATTCATACTTGACCTGCTAGCAATTCAACCATCGCGAGACACCTCCCACTATGTCCTTTCTCCTCCTTTGCCGCCAAAATACTATTTCAAGTCATAATCCATCTTCGTAGCACCTCAACGGATAAATTTCCACCAACTCTAAGCCCTCATAAAGATCACTTCTCTCGAGCCATCAACATTAGAAGAACTTATTAGAGTCTGAAGCAGACAAACACCGCCATCTCTAATAACCGCTACTCAGACACCATTTCACAACACCTTGCCCCGAAGGAAATTAAAAGGAGAGCATAATACCGATGAGCCTTAATGTGTCCTAACAACGACGACGATACCACATCACAAATGAGAATTCCACCACGTTCGAAAATATCAAGTCCCGCTACTCTGTCACTAAGGCCTGAGCATCCATAGTCCAATTGCCTTTCCTCTACTGATATTAAATGCCGAACCTTTAAACCATGAACCTAGTAATCCTCCTTTCGGGTCATTCACTGTGGAAACACATAAATAAGGACCTTACCATTTACACCAACACCTTGTGATAACAACACATGAACATCATAATACACTGCGCATAGCCTCAAAACATCCTGCGCCATATCTACAGTACCATTACAACTCCTTGATGCCCAATTGATAACAAGTGCTCAACATTATATAAGAATTAGTAGGAAGGAAATGAAGGCATAAGCTTCGATGGAATCAAATCGCTGTTGATAGCCAATTTTGTCTCTCCTCTTTTAAATTAATTTATTTATAATTAATAATTTGCAATGAACGTTTGAAAATATTTTCAATCAATAATACCTATTTTCACAAAATTAAACTAAGTATTAAAATTTCGAAATTAATAATTAAGTATTATAATTATAATTACGAAATATATCGTACATGCTATTTTAATATTATTAAAATAACCTTTATATACATCACATAAGCTATATAATTAATTTAATGAATTACTCCTTAATTTCTAATTAATTAGATTACTATGTTAATGATTT
Organism: Nicotiana obtusifolia; assembly: GCA_002018475.1. NCBI lineage: Eukaryota > Viridiplantae > Streptophyta > Magnoliopsida > Solanales > Solanaceae > Nicotiana > Nicotiana obtusifolia. Next base: position 244,988 of record MCJB01049886.1, read on the forward strand.
CGAAATTGGTGTCATAATTTAGAAGACAACGTATTTTACAAATAATTAATTGCAATAATTAGTAGTATATTTGATGATTATAATTTTTACTATACTTTATTAAAAATAATTAACTTTATTTAAATTAATTTCAAATGGTTTAAAAGGCTAAAAGGCTATAATTGCAAATTTAATTAAATACAATAGTGGTTATCATTTAAATTAATCTTGGCCCAAATACATAAGCCAAATCTGAAATGACCCAGTCCAAACAACCCCTTCAATCCACCTTGGCAATCCTTGCCATTTTCTTTAAACCAATCAGAGCTTGCCACTTCACATGTCTCCAACACACAAAACAAACAAAATGGATCTAGGCCGTCCCTTTCTTAGATCAACGGCCCAAAATTTTTGACTCCATTTTCTCTTTAAATTAAAGCACCTATTTGATTTAATCTTAGACGTTGGATCATAAGGATACAACGGCCACCAAAATTCTCAATAAAAAAATGCTAAATCCCAAATTATCAGGACCGTTATTCTAAAAGAGCAACGACCAAGACCCGATTCCCCTATCTTTATCTTAGAGAGCACCCCTAATCCCCGAAACCCTAATCATTTCCCCAAAGACTCGGCCACCTCCCTTTCCCCTTCCTCTCTACTTTCTCTCAATCTCATAGACCCATCAATCTCATAACCTTGCACTAATTAGTGCAAGGTCATGAATAATGACAAGAAATCATCCTTCCTGACTCTTATACCCATAATTCTCGGTGAATCATTCCCCTTTCCCCGATAAAATTTGAAATCCCCCAAATCCGATACGAAACTTTAAATCTTCTGATTTCTTTTACACTCCATCAAATCGGAGCATGTATGAGGACTCTTAGAGCTTCATCATGTTATTCGATGCCTAGAGATCAAACGAAGTGATCTCTGGACATTGGAGTCTTAGCTGATAGATTTCTCATCAACGGTCGTTCTTGATCTTCACACGCCCATGTAAAAATCTTCATCGATTCTCCCCCTGTTCTTTCTAATTTTACCCAGTTATGCTCACATCATCAATTGCTCGTTACCTTCCACTCACAATTTGAATCTGTTCAAACCCTAAGTTGTTGAAAGACACTATATATAGGGTCTTCGATGCCCTCACCTAACAATCACAAAAAATACCTAAAAATCTAAAAGAACTAATAGCAAACGTAGTAGTGTTTAGAATTTTTTTCGATTAAGGCTAAGTCTTTGCTTGATTTCTACTTACTCTCTTTTCCTAGTTCTGAGTTACTGATTGGAGTCTGAATCTTGGCCTTCTAAACGGCTAAATTTAGCTCTTTGTTTGGTTTGCTGCCTTACAGGAGGACAGTAAAACCTCAACCTTACGCTTCTCTTGTTTTGTTTTAATAGTTAAGCCTGACTTGTTCTGTTATCTTTTACTGAGAAATGATAGTAATAATATGCTATGGCTAACTATTTTCGTATATTTTTCAATGACATATGGTTGATAAGTTGATCTTGGAATCATAAGTTCCTTAAATTGTTGAAATATAACTATGTATTGATCCACATTGAACATCTGATAATTTACACCTACTATTATGCCCTTTAAAACAGCCTAATACTCTCAAATTATCCTGATAGTTAGTGCTGGATCTCCCTGATATTCTGTTAGTACTATCATGATTGTTATACAAACTTGCCTTAGATATTATTTGTATTTGTAATGGCTCACCTAACAAAATTAGACTTAAATAAATAAGAACCTATTTAGTGGTAAGAGTAAGATTGTCATTTTAGTTTTGTAATACCAGTTCATGACATTGAACCCATCTCTTCTTACTGGCATGCCACTGCGATTCTGTTAACCTTTAGAAGGTCATTAATCATCTTATTAAACTCATGACTGCTTGAACATTTATTTGAGCATGACCTAAGCTAGTTAGATCCTTGTGTCACTTTTATATGTACTCTGAAAGTTACCACTCACTGACCTTAAGTAATAAGGTTTGGTTAAAACATGTTCATGTTATGATGCTTTATCTATTATGCTAAAGTGCTCCACTATACAAGAGGATAGCATCCTAATCATGTTTGTAATAATATGACTTCTGCTAAGTGTACCCTGTGGGTGTTCTTTTGAATACTCTACACTCATATTGTTCTCCAATACTTCTGTTTGTCTTTCATAATCATGTATATATCTACATTATCTTTAAAACCTCACTAAGCCCACTTAAATGAACTAGGCCTAACCTGTAACTTAAGATGAATCTTCTGTTGCTACTGTTTGAGTGTAATAGCATGCTTTATATTCTAGTGAGATTAGTATGAAGTTAAAAGCTCTTAGAAAGAAGTAATCATGCCATTGGATCTAGGGTAAAACAAGACTGTTAGCTTGAGATTCTGTTTGTACCTTTAGGAAGTCCAAATTGTGGTTGTTAATTTGTATCTCTGTTAATACCCTTTTAGAAGTTCTAATTTTAATTGTTAATTTGTATCTCTGTTAATAATTTTAGAGGTTTTAAATTAAGTTGTTACCTTACATCTACGCAAAAATTCATTAGAAGTTCCATTGAAACTGTTAACCTGTGTGTATGCTAGAAGATAAGACTTAAGTTAAAACCAATCTTTAACTAATCTAATTGAAAGCTGTCAAGAGAATTCTGTGTCCATGGACTCTTATAGGTTTGAATCATGCATTTACTTTACACTTAAGACATGCGTTCCAGGTGTTTGGGTCTGTAAAATAATCTGCCAGTGCCCTAAGACTTGTGTATACTTGAAGTAAATTTTTGAGCATGCTTAATATGTCTTGGTGTTCATAGTGACTCATATGCTTATGTTTAAATTGTGGTTGTACTAGTGTGATTGGCTGTCTTGTAATCATATAGTATTCTGTATTAGTTGTTATGAGAATGCATACTTATATGGTGTGGTGTTATTGTGGTATGGGGACCTACATGGAATGCCTCATTGGCACCTAATCCTGTAGGGAAGAATGAATGTGAGTAGTTAGGGGTATTTGAGAGTAGAGTTTAGTTCTTGGTTGGGTTTCTACCTAACACAAGTACTGCCCTGGGCCTTGAGACCCTTGGGAACTTTGAAGTGCCAAGGACCCAAAACGTGCTTTGGCCTTGAATGGAATTCTATCCGTTGCCTCTAATATATTGACATTTATTAGTCTTTTTAGGTTTAGTGCTTAATGACAACAAAAGATTTTCGTTGTGAATCACTTTATCATTTGTGACTCCACACTAATTCTTTTTTATATTTTTCAATTGATAGTGATTGTTGTAATCTGTCTTAAACCAATACTTAGTTTTTTTCATGTATAGTTATGAGCATAGAGTAGCATATGTAATGACTTTTTTTTTCTTTCATGAACATGTACTACAATTGGACAAGCTGAGTTCTGAAAGAACTCAGGCCCAAGTTCTTTACCTGCGCATATGGAGTCTGAAGTCTGCTGTTGTCCGTTCCTGCAGGGCTGCTTCTTTTCTGGCTCAAACCAGAGTCCAACGTCTCCCTTCACTGCTTTATTAAATTTTACTGTCCTTATTTCCCACATGTATATAACACTTATCATATTAGATTGAATGCTTTAGTTTATCTCTTTGAATCATGTAAGCAATCTAGGCAAGCCTTAAAAAATATAGGATTAAAATAATCATCAGACTTAGTAGTAGATAATCTTAACTTGTTAATCACATCTATTGTTTATACTATTAATCTCTACTAACAATTTTTATGAGGTCATTTGGAGCCAAAACAGCTTTCGCAAAGGATGACAATCTTATTTCAAAACTAGAAACAGAATCTGAAAATTGGCTTCTAAAATCGAGTTTTCTGCAAAATCATACTAGTGCCGCTGCCCAGTTAAAGGGCTTCCAACGATTTCTTCAAAGTAAAAATGAGATTCTAAAACCAAGGTATATCTTAGACCCACTTCTTTACAATGCCCTTATTTCACTAGAGTTACATAAATAGCCATATTCATTTAAAGACAAAGTGATTTATAAATTAGCTACATCTCACAAGTTATATAAAACTCAAATATTATACACATACTTCAAACTCTTTCAACCATATATTTCCTTAAAATCTCTTATCTACATACCCTATTTTCAAATAATAAGTTCTAAATTAGATATACAGTATGCCATATCTTTAATACTAGTTAAGCAGAGTATAGACACTAATCCTTTAAACCTAGTCTAATTTCTTTGGAGTTACCTCGGGCAGATTTTAAGGGGTGCTTAACACCTTCTCCTTAGAATAATAAGAACCCTTACCCAAAAGTTTACCGGTTAACAGACTAATAGAGCAATAATCTTAGTAATTAAATAGGTGCCCTAGTATACCTTTAAATATTAGGTAGCGACTCTCTTTTATCATCAACAGGGAAACCACAAGTTGAATAACGTTTTGACTCGTACAAAATAGTGTGCAACAACATGGCGACTCCGCTAGGGATCTCACACTTAGGTTTTGACCTTAGCAGACTTAGACTGGCTTGGAATTATTTGTATACTATTTTGACTGTGTTTAATTTGCAATTGTATGCTTACTTTCCTTAATTGCTCATCATTGTGCTATCTGCTTATTTTAAAATGCTATTGCTAACATCATTATATGTTACCGCATTATATTTACTTTTATCACATCCTTTCTTGTCGAGTCTTGGCTGTACACTATCACACACAATGGCACACAAGGGTTGTCTTTTACACCCCTCCGAACCTTCTTTCAAAATTCCTTCAGTTTTAGAGAATGGCTTTGTCAGGTCAACTGATATAACTTCTCACAGTATTCAGTCCAATTCAAAAGTAGGAAACACTCTACTCTAGCAAACATAGGTCATATTGCATAAACCTTAGGTGAGTATTTCCTTGTCATCAGCACACAATTAGGAAAGCCACCCTAATGTCAACAGGTTATGCACCCAACGACATAACTTTTGTGCAAAGACGAACCAATCATAATGAGACGCTTAAGATCCGAAGCAAACACTTATCAAACCCCTTTTCTCTACCCACTTCAAAAATGGAAATCAACCAAAACATCCCCGAGATCAATATGGTGCTGGGAGCACCACACAAGCTAAAGAAATAGTGGAAGAATATACGCTGAGAGCATGGAGACGAAATGAGGACACACTTAGGAGCATTAACTGCCTTGCTAAACATCCGAGCTGACAAGGTGCTTACCCGCCTACTGATAAAGTTCTGGTACGCAGCCAAAGTAGTGTTCAAGTTCGCTGATTGTGAGTTGGTGCCAATATTGGAAAAAGTTACCAGTTTCACGGAGCTATTATTTACAGTGAGGAACCCGATACTACCACTCACCATGCCCTGTTAGAGGTTTCTTGTTGCTTTGGGTCTGGCAAACAGTCGAGGTTTGAGAAACATCGAAGATAGATGGGTAAGCCTGAACCAATTGTTCGACATGTTTTGAGATCGTGAATGTTATGTATGGTACTTGGTAGAATTTCAGTGTGATTAGGCAATGTGGGAATGTCTCCGACCTATAACCTTCTCGTTGCCGCTGCTGGGACAGCTGGTTTTCCCACAATGAAGAGGACGGATCAATATCAACTTGCTGCCCGTGGTTCTAGCAACATTTTGAGGCAACCTCCAAGACACTTTGGTACCTCTGGTGTTAGCAGAGATTCTCATAGCCTTGTCTGCATGTTCCCAAGGATATGATTTCTTCAAGGGTTGTAACCTGCTATTTCAAATCTGGGCCACAGAGCACTTCTTTCAGCGAGAGGCCACAATTAACTACTTTGTGGGCGTCAATAACTTGATTCGAAGGCGCAACGAGAGAATGAGGCGTTGGGTATCCCCGCACGAACAAGAAGAGTGGAGAGAAATGTTGACCAACTTAAGTGGATAATGGGTTAATTTGACGCTATCATGGCTGGGCGGAAGGAAGATTCTAAGAACTCCCCAGAAATATTTCATCAAGCTGATAGGACTTGAGGGCATCCGGCCATACTCACACCTACAAGTGCTCAGGTAGGTCGGGTTGATTCAGGATGTACTTATCTGGACGAGGACGACACTGTATGGGGACAAAGACAATGGGTAGATCCCAATAGCAAGGATATGGAGGCTTCAGGATGAGTGGAACGATCTAGTCACAATTCCAATGGGTCAAAATTCATGGTGCACTCCAGAATATTATGTTTAGATCAATGAGGAAGACGAGCTAGCCCGACCAAGCAGGGAAGGAATAGCCTGGCTGGAGGATGAAGTGGCAAATTTGCAAATCTATCATGAGATTTTGCCACACTACCTCGTGACTACCTCCATGCACTGCCAAATGGTCCCGGGGTCAATTGATCACATGCTGCTACCCGCTGAGGATGATGACTGAGTAGTTGAGTGTATTAAAATTGAGTCTGAGTCAGGCCCGGAGGAAGGCCCAGAGGAAGAACCAGAGTTCAATGATGAAGAAGAATTTGAAGAAGACCCGGAGGAAGAACTAGAAGAGGAAGAAGAGATAGAGAATGATTCCGGGGATGGTTACTATAAGTTTGTTGATTTAACCCCCTTTCCCCACTTTGCATCTTTATCCCGAGCTTTCTCATTTCCCTAAGGGCAAGTATGTCTGAGCCCATGTTATTCTCTGAATGTTGGAAACAATGATGTAACCTTTGCTCCCGCCTAGTACAATCCAAATACTATCAGTGAAAACCTAAATTTGCTTCGGATCTGAATGTGTCAAATCTAATTGTTAGTCAAATATTCGCAACTTAGGCCTACCTCCAGCAAAGAGATGTCCCACGAATTTAAGGAAAACACGCTTGCCTGAATACGTGAACTAACTACTCTGTGTACCTATTACATGTGCAAATATTGAAACTGACTTCCGTTCTTTTTCTTTTTTGTTCTTTCTTCTCTTACCACATTATTATCCCCCAATGGAAGTTGGTTTGTGCCGACCCAAAACTAGCAGAACCACCATACAACTTAAGTTCGAAAGGGAAGATGTCTGCGACAGATAACCCGATCGAACACGCTTTGGTAATAGCTGATAGCCTGGGGCGATCGGGAGAGAAGGACGATAGGAGGATTGACGATTATGGGGACATGATGGCCCAGTAGATGGAATCTTAGAGGGAGGAAGTACAGCACATTCGGGAATTGGCACATCTGGCTGTGTCGACGCTCCTACGACCACCCCGTTTTCCTTCTCTGTATTCAGTCCCCAGCCAATTTCCTTCCACTACTCTCCAAGAGAACAATACCCCTACTTCAGTCCTAACCATCCAGATTATACCCTCAGTAACTCCTGCAAACCCACTGAAACCTCCCCTACACACTCCTTATGTACCGAATTACGTTCAAACACCACAAAACCCACCAATTGCTACCAACGTAGTTCATACCCCTTCTCGTGATGGAGTCACCTTTACCGCTAACTAAAACCAGCACATACCCGCAGCACATACCGCTGCACATGAGCGATATGCTCCTCCCGTATATGGTGTTTCAAACCCACTTTCACAGCGCCTGTGACGGTCATGATGCCATATGAAACGGATTAATACGGAAAAATGGAGAAGAAAGCCAAGTATAAGGAGGAGGAATCAGTTTCTAAGCAATTACAATCATTGAGAAAACAAATGAAGAACCTTTAGGTCATTTGAGGGAGCAAAAGTCTAGACTATGAGGATTTGTGTATCCATCCTGATGTGGACATGCCGGTAGGGTAAAAGCCTCTAAAGTTTGATATCTTTGATGGGACAGGCGATCCCCATGCTCACTTGAGAGCCTATTGCGATAAGTTAGTTAGAGTAGGAAGAAATGAGAAGTCAAGGATAAAGTTGTTCATAACGAGTTTCAAAGGGGGAGCATTTACTTGGTACACTCTCCAGGATCCTTGTAACTGGAGGGAGTGGCAGGATATGGAAGAGGATTTCATGAATCACTTTTGTTTCAACACAGAAATTACCCCTGATAGGTTTGCACTAATATACTTGCAGAAGAAACCATCCGAATCATTCCAAGAATATGCACGTCGATGGAGGTCAGAGGCCGCGAGAGCACAACCACTGTTAGATGACAGTGAGCTGACAAAGTATTTCATAAGGGCTCAAGAAGGTATCTACTTTGAGAAAATGATGGGCATGATGGGGTAGAAATTCCCTGAGCTTTTCAAAATTAGAGACATTTTAGAAGAAGGTATAAAGTCCGGCAACGTACAATATATGGCCGCATTGCAAGCAGCTAGCAAAGCAATCCAATCAGGATCAATAGGCAGCGGAAAGAAGAAAGAGGAAGAGGTATTAGCAATCATTCCCTATTACCAGTCCAATCCCCACCATGGTAACACCTCTTACTCCCAAACATCCATTCCCCATACCTACATGTTTATCCTCCAGTGTACAACACACGGCCATACTATAATCCCCAACCTTAATATAACCCACCTCGCGCCCATACAAATCCAAACCCACCACAAGTATACGCTCCAGTTCAAACTACCACTCATCAAAACCAACCCACCTATGCACCCCTTCCTTGCCCAAATTTTAAAGAGAGAGATCCTAAAAACTACACCCCGATTGGTAAACCTTTGACTCAACTGTTTGAAAGGCTGAGGAGAGCTGGTTTGATACATTCGATAAAAGTAAGGGTTCCTAAGTATCCCTCAAAATACTTTGATGCAACCAAACGGTGTGTCTACCATTCAAACATACCGAGGCATTATACCGAGGATTGCTTTAGAACAAAAAATGAAATTGAGCCACTAATCAAAAGTGGTGCCATTTAGTGCACCTCAGCTCTACCCAATGTGAACCGCAACCCGCTGACAAACCACCGGAATCAAGGAGCTAATATGATCACTCTGGATAAAGAGTATGACTTGAAAGGAACCATCGTCATAATAGTAAACGCAAGGGCTGCAAGGTCCCACCTCAAAGGATTCCAATGATCATATTACAGTTGAAACCTACAGTGATGGTCTAGACTTACCAGCAACAATCTACCGCTACTACTAGGGATAGAGAGGATAGGGAATACAAGACAGTCCCGTGGACATGTCAACGGAAAGGGAAAGTCGATATGATGGATTCTGCAATGGCTCATGGAATGACCAGGTCAGGGAGGTGTTACGCTTATAAGGATGTCAACCGAGGGAATTGTCACGCCCCGACCTTGGTGAGTGTGACCGGGGCTCAATCGAGATACCCCGACCGAGCAAGCCTATAAAATACCTTTTACCTGAACATACTCATGAGTAAAGAGGAGATCCATTTCATTTATTAGAAAACAAGGAGGGTTATGTGAACAACACGAATTCCTTATCATTAGTTACATAATTTGTAAGTTCAAAATACATACACTTTCATAATTTTAAGTGGAACGTGAAATACAAATACAATATTACTAGTTTGACTTCCCCAACACCAATATACTACCCACACTATGTCTACGGAGCCTCTAATAGATACAAAAGAGTGCGATGATAGTGCCGGTAACAAGGTTCCGACTATACCTCAAAATATAATACACGGGAACAAAAGATATACGACCCCGATATGAAGTGGGGCTCACCAAGTCAGCTGGGAAGAGGGTGTACCGCTATCAATGATCAAAGCTGCCTATTGTGGAACCACCTGCATCCATCAATGCACCGCTCCCAGCAAAAGGGTCGTTAATACATATGGAATAGTTTTAGTATGAATGACTAAACACCCTCTCACTAGAACGAATGATAACACAAGGAAGGGCAATCATAAAATCAATGAAAGCCTCAAACAATACCACAACATCAAGTTAGGAGCACGACAAGTTTTCAAGTAAATTTCCATATTTTTAGGTTGGGAGATCTTAGCACTGCTATACTGCCATGATTTTAGTACGGAGTCTAATCACGACCCGATCAGCTAGGCCGTCTCACCCAAAGACATCAATCACAATCACAATCCTTATCTCTGTCTCAATCATAATCTCAAGCACAATTACTATAATGCGTGCAACATGGCATCCGATCACGACCCTACTAGCTAGGCCGTCTCCCCACAATGTCGTGTGGATCGACATCACCCTTTCTAGAAATCATCTCATCCCAATAAAGGGAAATATTCTCGTCACATCAATCTCATCCCGATAAAGGGGTACAATCACAATTCACTCCTACACCGGCACGTGTAGTTTCGGCGTTAGGTTATTTCAAACTACCCTTTCTCGGTGACTAACGATACTCCTAGGGTGTTTATTTATTTAAAGTATTGACAACTCATTTCATTATGTTTTATATATCATTCACTTCATTGGCACCGATGGCCATAACACAATGTCACTCTTGGCACGTTCGTCGTATTTCATATTTCATATTCATCCCTTTCACTTTCAAACATCATCATGGATCATCAACAACAAGCATTTCTATTCATGACTTTAAGTCCACATATGAGCAAATACGAATAAGTACATTGAGATTTCTTACATAATTTGGCATAATAGCTTTCATTTGAATCACGACTTGAAGTTATAACATTTAGATATGCAGCCCATGCTTCGAGCATATTTTCAAATAAAATATAACATAACAAGAACATTGAAATACATATTGAACATATATCCTTTGACACAACGCTTATTCGGAATAATCACTTTATAATGAACAACTTGGGACTTACAAGGATATTGTGGTGTTCAATTATATGAGAGAAGTTTAGCCAACATACCTCGCCTTGAGCTTTTCTTAAATTACTACAATGTTCCGAAAATCTTAGCCACTTCGATCTACTTAGAGATATAAAAAAATTGAACACAAATTAGGAAGGAGTTCATAGTTCGAGCTCATTTGAGCATTTTATCAAACACTAGGTGTGCATTAAGGTTTCAAGGTCCTCCTATGGTGGATTCCTTCATCCCCAACCCAATATCTACCCTTTTCTAGCTCAACAACCTTCTTACAACTTTGTTGGTACATGCATGCATAGATAACACACCCGCACCTAAGAAATACACTCCCCATTTATCCACCTTCTACCCCAAACTCGAAATTAAAGACTAGGGTATGGAGCCTTACCTCTTGGATGAAGACCTTGTGCATTTTTCTTGTGAATTCTTCAACTTTGAGCAAGAGTTGATGTACAATAACCTTAGGAACTTCCCCTATCACACTGGACCACTCCCCTCTCTCTAAATATCAGGTTTTTACCTTACATATGGTTTTCAATGACTATATATTGAAATAGGGTCGGTCACAAAATTAGAAAAAAATGAAGCCCCAATGCGATTCTGCGGTCTGCAAAATGGATCGTATAATGGCTATCCAAAACTGGGCATTTCTGCTTCACTCTATGATAGGTCTGCTATCCGCAGACCAATTCTGCAGTTGCACAATGGACCGCAGATCCTCCTTTCAAAATTTCTCATGCGGGATCTGCGGCCTGCATAACGGTTCTGCGGCCGCATAATGGTCCTCAAATTTGGCAAATCTTTCTGCTTCATTCCGCGGCCGATCTGCTGCATGCAAATTGGTTCTGCGGTTGCATAGTGGATCGCAAAACTGCCATGTTTTGTGAACCTTTTCCTTCAACTCCTTGACGCATACAATCCTCAAACACAGTAGCTTACCTTGGCACCACAAAACCTCGGGTTCTAGGTGAAATTTCGTGGGGACTTACATCCTCCCCCCGCTTAAGATCATTCGTCCTCGAATGAGGTCTAAATCCGCCATTAGCATTCAATATGGCCGAACTGTTACTTCACACTCCATCAGTTCCAAATTTTGACTAACTCCCCAAATTACCAAGAATTTTGATAGATTTTCCCTTGTAACTGGGCCTATCCATCTGCCAAAGAATCCCAGAAACCAATCCTAACAACATAACCACAACACAACGGTGTAAAACAATATGGAAACAACATTGGCAACAACGCCATAAACATTGCATTACCAAGAGGGAGTATCCTTAACATAAGCTGTAGAGGGGGAACATAATTTGAAAA
>MCJB01049886.1:256961-272970 GCA_002018475.1 Nicotiana obtusifolia
AATTTGAAAAACAATTAGCTCTTAACATCATGGATACAATTACATAGCTATTCAAATAAATTAGGTTACTTCTTCTTCATCTCTTCCCTGGCTTCCCAGGTGGCCTCTTCAACATGTTGGTTTCACCATAGTACTTTCACGGAGGCATTTTCTTTATTTCTTAGCTTTCGGACTTGCCTATCAAGAATGGCAACTAAAATTTCTTAATAGGCCAGTTCTTCATTAACCTCAATAGTTTCAGCTGGTACAATAAGCGACGGATCTCCAGCCACCTTCTTCAACATGGATACGTGAAACACCAGGTGCACTAATGACATATGTGTAGGTAGTTCGAGCTTGTAAGCCACCAGACCAATCCTCTGTATGATTCTGTACGGTCCAACGTACCTCAAACGCAACTTCCCTTTCTTACCAAACTACGTTATGCCCTTCATGGAGGAAACCTTCAAGAATACCCAATCGTCCTCTTTGAACTCCAAATCCCTGCGACACACATCCGAGTAGGACTTCCAACGATTTTGAGCAGTTTACAACCGACCCTTAATGATCTTAACCTTCTCCATAGACTGATGCATGAGTTCTGGTACTATCAATTCCGCTTCCCCAATCTCGAACAATCCAACGGGAGATCTATATCTCCTACCATATAAAGTCTCGAACGGTGCCATTTGAATACTAGCATGATAACTGTTGTTGTAGGAAAATTCTATGAATGGAAAATGATCATCCCAGCTACCCTTGAAGTCTACCCTTGAAGTAAAAAACACAAGCGCACAATATATCCTCACGCATCTGAATAGTCCGCTCTGCCTGCCCGTCAATCTGCGGTGAAAGGCTGTATTAAGAATCACCTGAGTACCCAAACCTTGCTGAACTTCTTCCAAACGTTAGCTATGAACTGTGCCCCTCGATCTGAGATAATAGAAACTGGAGTGCCATGCAACCTAACTATTTCCTTGATATATAACTAAGCATACTACTCCGCAGTGTCAGTAGCCTTAACAGGTAAGAAGTGTGCTGATTTCGTGAGTCGGTCCACAATCACCCAAATCGAGTCAAACTTGCAAGGAGTGCAAGGTAGTCCCACCACAAAGTCTATATTGATCATCTCCCATTTCCACATAGGAATTTATATGTTATGTGCCAACCCTCTGGGCCTTTAATGTTTGGCCTTTACTTGCTGAACTTTTGGACATCTCGCCACAAAGTCCGCTACGCTCCTCTTAAATATCATTCCACCAGTAGACTTCCTTAAGATCATGATACATCTTTGTAGAGCCCGGGTGCATGGAATACCTAGAAGTATGAGCCTCGGTCATGATTCATTCCCGGAGGCTATCCATATTTGGAACACATAGTCGCCCTTGGTACCTTAGTGTACATCATCCATGCTAAGAGAAAAGTCCATGGTCTTATATTTGATGAATCCCCTCCTTCAATTGTACCAACAATGGGTCGTTGTAATGCTTTTCCTTGACTTCCACAACAAGGGACGATTCAGCCCTATTTTGCACAATCACTCTTCCTTCACTAGAATTTGCAAGACGAACTTCCAAACTAGCCAACCGATGAACCTCCTTGACCAACGGCCTTTGATATGCCTCCAAGTGAGCCAAACTACCAATAGTTTTCTGGCTAAGAGCATCTGCTAACAAGTTAGCCTTCCCCGGATGATACAGAATATCGATGTCGTAATCCTTGAGTAACTCAAGACATTTTCTCTGCCTCAGATTCAATTCCTTCTGTTTGAAAATGTACTGAAGGCTCTTATGGTCCATGAATATATCCATATAGACCCCATATAGATACTGACACCAAATCTTCGATGCAAATACCACCGCCGCAAGCTCTAAGTCATGTGTTGGATAGTTCTTTTAATGATTCTTGAATTGCCTAGAAGCATAAGCTATCATCTTGCCATGTTGCATTAATACTCACCCAAGTCCGATTCTTAAAGCATCACGATATACCCCAAACCCATTTATGCCCTCTAGTAGGGTCAACACCGGTGCCATAGTCAATCTTGATTTCAACCCCTGGAAGCTCCTTTCATAAGCATCTGACCATTGGAACTTAACCGCCTTCTACGTCAATTAGTCAACGGAGAGGCAAGAGTACAGAACCCCACCACAAACTTCCTGTAATATCCAGCTAAGTCCAACAAACTGCGAATCTCTGTTGGGGTAGTAGGTCTACGCTAATTCTTCACCGCTAAAATCTTCTGAGGATCAACCTTAATTCCTTCTCTAGAGACAACATGACCCAAGAACCTGATAGATTCAAGCCAAAATTCATATTTCGAAAACTATGCATATTACTGGTGCTGATACATAGTTTGCAAAATTGCCCTGAGATAATCGGCATGATCCTCTCGACTTCGTAAATATACGGGGATATCATCAATAAACACTATCACGAAGGAGTCAAGAAAAGGCTTGATGACTTGATTCATAAGATCCACGAAAGCTACCAGAGCATTTGTTATCCCAAAGGACATTACCAAATATTCAAAGTGCCCATACCGAGTCCTGAAAGCTATTTTCGGAATATCCTGCTCCCTGATCTTCAATTGGTGATACTCGGATCTTAAATCAATCTTGGAGAAGTACTTATCACCTTGCAATTGGTCAAAAAAGTCATATATCTTTGGCAGTGGGTACTTATTCTTGATCGTGACCTTGTTGAGCTGTCGATAGTCAATACACATTCTCAGTGAGCCATCTTTCTTCCTTACAAAAAGGACCGGTGCCCCAAGGCGACACACTCGACCGGATGAAACCCATCTCTAACAAATCCTTCAATTATTCCTTTAGCTCCTTCAATTCTGTCGGTGCCATTCTGTAGGGTGGAATAGATATAGGCTATGTACTTGGCATCACATCATCCCAAAATTAGCTTACCTCGACATTACAAAACCTCGGGTTCTAGGTGAAATTATTTTGTGGGGCCTTACAAGAATTCAGGAAGAGAAAAGATTCGGAGAAGGAATATAATAATCCGGAGGCCGCAAAATTCTGGAAGAGGATGTAAACCAAAGAACAATCCATGGAGGAACAGTTAAAGAATACCCCGACGCACATATCACTCATGGATTTACTGATGAGTTCTGACAGTCATAAAGACGCCTTGATGAAAGTGTTAAGTGGGGTGAGCATGCCAAGCAAAATCACCAGCGAGGCACTGGCAGCAATCATTGAGAAAAATGGTCGAAGCAAATTTGATCACTTTCTGAAAAGATGAACTTCCCATACAGGACGTTGGTCACAACAAAGCTTTGCATATCATCGTCAAATGTGGAGATAAGGTGGTGTCCTGAGTACTTGTTGCCGGAGGGTCATGAGTTAATAGCTGCCTGCTCTATACCCTACTAGAATTGGCTATCCATCTGAGAGAAGTAAAGGAAAGTTATGTGAGGGTTAGGGCTTTCAACGGGTCACGGAAGGACGTCATTGAAGAAATTTATTTAGCTTTTCAAATTGGACCAGTTGAGTTTCCCATACTATTCCAAGTGATGGATATATCATCTTCATACAACCTATTGCTAGGAAGACCTTGGATACACATGGTAGCGGCAGTCCCATCTACCCTGCACCAGTGTATGAAGATCGAGTGGAGCTGCCAAGAGATCGTACTCCACGGCGAATGGAGCCAATCAACTTATCTGGAACATGTAGTCCCGTTAATAGAGGGACTAGACACGGTTGCATTCCATGCAATTGAGATCATGCAGACCATAAAAATAGAAGAGACCGAGAAAAAATCTAGGAATGCAATCACCGAATAGATCAAAGATGACCATGAGAGAAATGATGAAGTACAGTTACAGAACAGGAATCGGGCTTGGATCCCTATCAGATGGGATAATAGAGCCGATTGAGCTGAGTGGGCAGAAAGGTAGAGCCGACATAGGGTATCAGCTTTCGGCTGGGAAGACTTGTACCGGTAGCTTCAAGAAGAAAGCTTTTGTGCCAGAGCGTGTTTCGAGTATGGGTCAGAGCTCAACACCGGAAGACGACATCGTCGATGGAATGGGAAAGTTGTTAGTGACTATGATCGAGGAATGCTGTGATAGAGTAGATATCAAGACACCGATCATTCTGAATGCCGAACCAGAAGAGGACTTGCAGAATTCGACCGTCAGTTGGTCTTTAGTTCGACAGGAGTCTTGGTAGTGTGGAATTGTAAAACATTTGAAAAGAGCGCATGGTCAACTGAGGCTTGAACCGTGTCTGCTTTGTTTTTTCATTCACCTCTTTGAACGCTCAGACGTTCCTCTTTCCATGAAATGAAAAGAAATGCATTCTTAAATTTTTTGCAAATTTATTTATTGGTTCATTCATAGTTAGTTTTTCTTTTCAGTAATCAAAATGATAAGAACCCGTGTTTTGCGATTATGACTTGTAACAAAACCTTCGAGCAAAGCGATCTAGATTACGACTAATACGACGAAAACATGATGCCAGATAATCTCCCATAAGAGATCGAATAGCTGGAAAGCCAGGAAAGGCCTAACATTGAATAAACAGAAGTGGTCAACCTAGGAAACAAAGATGACATAAAGAAAACCCAAAATTAGTATCCATCTAGAAGTAGAACTGAAAAAAGAATTGGTCGAGCTCCTCCAACAATACATCGACGTGTTCGCATAGTCGTATGATGACGTGCCAAGGTTAAGCACTGACATCTTTTCGCATCGATTGCCTACCGATCCTACTAGACCGTTAGTCAAACAAAAACCCAGAAAGTTCAAACCAGACTTGAGTCTGAGGATAAAAGAGGAAGTACCCAAGAAAATAGAAACAAACATGGTGAAGGTCACCAGTTATCCCACATGGTTGGCAAATACCATCTCGGTACCCAAGAAGGATGGGAAGATCAGGATATGTGTGGATTATTGAGATCTTATCAAGGATAGAACGACGGATGATTTCCCTTTATCAAACATTCACATTATCATCGACAACTTCGTGAAGCATGAGCTGCAGCTATTCGTGGATTATTTCGCCTGCTACCACTAGATCCTAATGCACAAGGAAGATGTAGAAAAGACAGTGTTCACTACACCTTGGGGAGTTTACTACTACAAATTCATGTCGTTCAACCATTTCATAGCCCAGTCTACAGTAATTTGTGAACCCATCTTCAAGCTGCTGAAGAAGGATGATGCTACAAAATGGACAAAGTGTCAGAAAGCCTTCAATAAAATTAAGGAGTACTTGTCAAATCCACCAGTGTTGGTTCCTCCCGAGCCTGGTAAGCCACTATTGTTATTCCTGTCGGTCTTGGATAATGCATTTGGATGCGTGTTAGGACAATATGATGAGATCGGAAGAAAGGAGCAGGCTATCTACTACTTAAACAGGAAGTTCACACCATGCGAGGCCAAATATACTCTGATAAAGTGCACTTGTTGTGCTTTGACTTGAATCGCCTAAAGGATAAGGCATTACATGTCAGCATACAACATACATTTAATATCCCGGATCAATTCGCTCATGCATATCATTCAGAAGTCGATGTCTACAGGAAAACTAGCCAAATGGTAGATTCTTCTCAGTGAATTTGATATTGTGTACATAACGTAGAAGGCCATTAAAGGACAATCCTTAGCCGGCCACCTTGCAGTGAATGCAATGGACAAGGATTATGAACCGCTCACGACGTACTTCCCAGACGATGATGTATTGTTCATCGGAAGAAGATATCGTAAAGTCATACTTAGGGTGGAGAATGTTCTTTGACGGAACAACAAATTTCAAAGGAGTAGGAATTAGTGCAGTCCTAATTTTTGAATCAGGGCAACATTACCTAGCTTCAGCAAAGATAAGGTTCCCTTGCACCAATAATATGGCTGAGTGCATCCAAAGGATCAGTTAAGAAGTTGACATGAACATCAAGGAGCTTTTGGTCATAGGGGATTTAGATCTATTGATACATTAAGTTCAAGGAGAATGGACTACCAGCAACATCAAGATCCTTCCATACCTGCACTGCGTAAAAGAGCTATACAAGAAGTTCACAAAGATCGAGTTCAAGCACATTCCCAGGATCCAGAATAAGCTTGCCGACGCTCTCGCAACCTTATCATCCATGATTCAGCATCCGGATAAGAATTACATCGACCCTTTCAAGATAGATATCAGGGATCAACATGTGTACGGTTTTCATGTAGACGGAGAGCTAGATGGTAAGCCATGGTACTACGACATCAAAAGGTTCCTTGAATCAAGAGAATTCTACTAATGATCAAAAGCGAGCGCATAGTAAGGTTTGCAAATCACTTTTTCCTCAAGGAGGAAGTCATGTATAGGAGGACCCCATATTTGTGTCTGTTAAGATGTGTAGATGCCACCGAAGCGACCAGATTGCTAGAAGAAATGCATGCAGGAACATGTGGACCCACATGAATCGCTTCACCTTGGCCAAAATGATTTTAAGAGCTGGATACTTTTGGAAGACCATGGAAAGTGATAGTATTCGCTATGTGTAGAAGTGTTATCAATGCCAGATCCACGGGGATTTCATCTGGGTTCTTCCTAATGAGTTGAATGTAATAGGTTCCCCTTGGTTGTTTGCCGCTTGGGGCATGGACGTGATTGGACCTATAGAGACTGTTGTATCAAATGGGCACCATTTCATCTTGGTAGCCATTGATTACTTTACCAAATGGGTCGAAGCTTCTACATAAAAGGTTATCATAAAGAAAGTAGTGGCAGAGTTCATCCGTAGAAACATAGTTTGCCGATTTGGTATACTCGATTCAATTATCACTAACAATGCAGCCAATCTCAACAGTGATCTCATGAGGGAAATTGGTGAGAATCTCATAATTGTCCACCATAACTCTACAGCCCACAGGTCGTAAATGAATGGAGCAATGGCATGAGAAATTGACCTTCGCCTTACTGGGTTATCGGACTACCGTGAGGAGGACCTCCACCGGGGAAACGCCATACATATTGGTATATGGCACCGAAGCTGTGATACCCGTAGAGGTCGAGATACCATCTTTTAGAATAATTCAAGAAGCCAAGCTAGACGATATAGAATAGATACGGGTCAGGCATGAGCAACTCATGTTCATTGAGGAGAAGAGAATGAATGCAGTATGCCATGGTCAGTAGTATCAAAACAGGATTGCCAGTGCATTGAACAAAAGGGTGAAGCCTCTGCCAATTTATACCGGGGCAATTGGTTTTGAAGAAAATATTCCCTAACAAAGAAAAAGCAATAGGAAAGTTCACGCCGAATTGGCAAGGTCCTTATGTGGTCCACCAAGTGTTGTCGAAAGGAGCTCTGATCTTGGCAGAGATGGACGGAAGAGTTAGCACGAAGCCTATCAACTCATATGCAATTAAGAGATACTATGTTTGAAAATAATAGAGTTAGGTTTTAGCTGTAACAAGACTACGCTCAACCTGACTTCCCATTGAGGGATACGCCGGCAACCCACGTAGGGTTCGGTTTCTCTTTCCCCCCTTTCTTTTGTAATAGAAAATCCCAAATATCATTTTGTATTAACTAGGAACTACACCACGACTTGATTTTCTTTTCAAGGAATACATAAGCAATCCTCAACGGATTCAGTCACTTTTTGTAATTGAACTACGTTCTGGCCTGATTCCATTTGGATACGTAGGCAGTCTGAGTCAAACTCGGCCACTTCATTTTAAATCTCATCATTTTTCGTATGTTGTTATGGAACTACGTTTTGACCTAATTCCATTTGGATACGTAGGTTGCCTCAGTCAGGCTCGGTCATCTTCATCTTATTTTTCTTTATCATTACCCATGAACTACATTTAGACCTGATTCCGTTTTGGATACGTAGGCAACCTGAAAGAGTTTAGTCAAAACCCTAGGAAACATTTGTAATGCATTAGTATAGTAGGACGCGATTGCAGCGGCAAGAAGCCACGTCATGAGAAGCATCTTGGAGGATCGACATTAGCGGGACATAATCTTCCAGAAACAACGCTCATGTTAGAGGAACTTCCGAAGCATGCCATAATCCGGAACGACGACATTTACCATAAAACAAATGATTTTTTTCAAAATTTCTTTAAATATATCATAATTCGTTCCACCTACCAAACTTCATAGTGTAACCTCATCAGGACTGAGGAAAAGCCAGGACTACAGGCAACACAAACCAATGCCCTCCCCCCGCCCCCCGGTCCCCGCTAAGAATTTTTCTTTGAATGCAAAGCCTAAAGGACTTAAAGAAGTGCTAGAACATATTGGGGAAATGACGGATATGCCACTCCCTCATAACTGTCATCCCTCTTTCCTCATTCAAAGTTTTCTTATACAACTAAAAACTAACTCCCGTATCCTTGCAGGTATCTCATAACCAGGCCGCTGACGCCAATCGAAGCCATTTATATAGCAAACCATCTGCTCAACTCAACGGAGCATGCTTATATAGCAAATCGCCAGCATAATCAATCAGAGCACCCTGTACAAAATCTAGCCCCTTACTTCACTAATAGAAGCCTCTATATACTAAACTGACAGCTCAATCAATCGGAGCACCCTGTACAAATCGAACGTCGACTTCACCAATCGAAGCCATGTATATAGCAAACTATTCTCTTAGCCAACAGAAGTGATACACACTGCCGCTGCGCCAAATCGGAAACCAGAATAGATAGCTGCAAAACCTCGTCGCCAATGTTCTACCAATCAACGGCCGCAATTTAGTTTTTCAGTCAAGAGTACCTCTTGGGCATGCTCATTTTTCTTCATCTTTATCTCGAATGTTTTGACGTTTTGCCCCATGCAGCTTACAGGCATGACTAAATTTTTTTCAAGTCAGAAACTCCCATCTTGCGAAGATACTTTACATTTCAATGCAATCACTCCCATCACGTGGAGATACTTTAAATTTCAATGCAACCTCTCCCAGCAAGCGGAGATGCATCCTACATTACAAGTCAACTACTCCAATCGTGTGGAGATACTCCCACACAAGGAGACTTAATGATCCGATAGCTGCGGAACGGTACACAGCCCAGCTAACAATCTAGTCAAATTCAAGTATCCCATCATCCCGATTCCAAATAACGGCTAGCCGGCATCCAGGCATCATCATTCCTGCATCATTTACATCACATATTAACATATTCAACATTACAATATATAGGTATGTGCGTATTTTATTTTTGCAAGAACAAACATCGCAACGTGGAACACCTTCTTAGCAGCAAACCAAGCTACAATTCTATGAGGGACAACAAACTCATAAGCGGGCGAACGATTCGAGCTCAAACTCAAAGCGGTCAATAAAACTCTAATTCTTCAAATCTTTCAAATCAAGCCGCAACTCAGAGTTATCATGAATACCAAATCTTTCGTCTCGCATTATCGTCATAATATACTAGGCAATTCTTGGGAACGCCGCTTACAAAAATCTTCACTCCAAAACTACATAAGGCCTGAGGCATGTAAGAATTTCAAAGCCAGAATACGGCCCCAACTCCCCAAAAATCCTCCCGGAATCTTCCTTAACTCCTAATTCTACAACACATAATTTTCTTGCCATTCCTGCAATATATGGCTAAAGTCGAGTCAAAATTGGCCGTAGTTCAATTTCTTTGCCCGAAACTCTTTTATCGTCTCCAATCAAAGAGGGGCAACTGTTGACAGTCAATTTTTACCCTTCCTTTTTAAATTAATTTATTTATATTTAATAATCTGCAATGAATGTTTTGAAAATATTTTTAATTAATAATACATATTTTCACACAATTAAACTTAATATTAATAGTTTTGTAATTAATAAATCAATATTGTATTTATCATTATAAAATATATTGTACTTACTATTTTAACATAAATAAAATAACTTTTATACACATCACATAGGCTTTATAATTAATATAACGAATTACTTCTTAGTTTCTAATTAATTAGATTGCTATGTTACTATTTCTAGTGATGAATCATGACCAGAAATCATCCTCCTGTCTCATATACCTATGATTCTCACAGAATCTTTCCCCTTTCACCGATAAAATTTTTAATCACCCAAATCCGAACCCTAGAACAAAAGAACAAAACTTTAAATCTCCTGATTTCTCTTACGCTCCATCAACTCGGAGCATGCATGAAGATTTCTCAGAGCTTCATCATGTTATTCGATGTCCAGAGGTCAAACACAATGACCTTTGGATATTGGAGTGTTAGCCAATGGAGTTTGCTCATCAACGGTCATTCCTGATCTTCACACAACCAGGTAAAAATCTTAATGATTCTCCCTCTGTTCATTTTGATTTTAGGCGACTATGCTCACATCATCAATTCATCATCACCTTCCACTCACAATTTGAATCTGCTGAAACCCTAAGTTGTTGAACGATACTATAAATAGGGTCTTCAATGCTCTCACCTTACAATCACCAACAATACCTAACAATCTGAAAGAACTAATAGCAAAAACAGTAGTGTTTAGAATTTTTTTGATTGAAGCTAAGTCTTTGCTCGATTTCTGCTTCCTCTCTTTTCTTGGTTTTGAGTTACTGATTGGAGTCTGAGTCTTCGACTTCTAAATGGATAAACTGAGATCTTTGTTTGGTTTGCTGCCCTAAGGAGGTTAGTAAAACCTCAACCCTACCCTTCTCTTGTTTTGTTTGAATTGTTAAGCCTGACTTGTTTTGTTATCATTTACTAAGTAATGATGGTGATAATACGTTATGGCTTACTATTTTCGTATGTTTGTCACTGACATATGGTTGATAAGTTGATCTTGGAACCATTAGTTTCTTAATTTGTTGAAATAGAACTATGTATTAATCCTAATGAACATCTGATGACTTACACCAAGTGTTAAGCCTTTTAAAACAATCTAAAACTCTCAAACTATCCTGATATTTAGTGTTAGATCTCCCTGATATTCAGTTAGTACTATCATGATAGTTATAAAAGTATAATAACTTGCCTTAGGTATTATTTGTTTTTGTAATGGCTCACCTGAAAATATTAGACTTAAATAAATAAAGAACCTATTTAGTGGTAAAAGCAAGATTGGAATACCAGTTCATGACATTGAACCCATCTCTTCTTTATGGCATGCCTTTGTGATTCTATTAACCTTTAGAAGGTCATTAATCATCTTATTAAACTAATTACTGCTTGAACACATTATGTGAACATGCCCTAAGCTAGTTGGATCCTTGTGTCCCTTTTATGTGCACTCCGAAGGTTACCACACACTTAACTTAAGTAATAAGGTTTGGTTAAAACATGTTCATGTTATGATGCATCATCTATTATGCTAAAGTGCTCATTTAGGTTTCACTATACTTGAAATCCTATACTTGACTTGTTTAATAGATTCCCCAATGTAATGATACCCTTACCCCTTTTCTGAAACTCATATAATGACACTGTTAGCCAAATGGTGAGGATAGTATTCGAATTCATATTTGTAATAATATGACTTCTGCTAAGTGTAACCTGTGGGTGTTCTTTTGAATACCCAGCACTCATCTTGTTCTCCAATACTTCTATATGTCTTTCATAAACATGTATATGTCTACATTATCTTTAAAACTTCACTAAGACCACTTAAATGAACTAGGCCTAACCTGTAACTTAACATGAATCTTCTGTTGCTACTGTTTGAGTGTAATAGCATGCTTTATTTCCAATGATATTAGTATGAAGTTAAAAGCTCTGAGAAAGAAGTAATCATGCCATTGGCTCTAGAGTAAAATAGGGTTGTGAGCCTGAGATTATGTTTGTACATTTTAGAAGTTCTTATTATAATTGTTATTTTGTATCTCTATTGATACCCTTTTAAAATTTCTAACTGTAGTTGTTAGCTTGTATCTCTGTTAATACTTTTAGAGATTTTAATTGATGTTGTTAACTTACATCTATGTTAACATTCTTTAGAAGTTCTCATTGAAACTGTTAACATGTGTGTATGCTAGAAGATAAGACTTAAGTAAAAAGCAATCTTTGACTATTATAATTGAAAGATGTCAAGAGAATGTACATGTGTCCAGGGGCTCTTATAGGTTTGAATCATATATTTATTTTACTCTTAAGACATGTGGTCTAGGTGTTTGTTTCTCTAAAGTAATATGCTAGTGCCCTTCCTCTTGTGTATAATTGAAGTAAATATTTAGCATGCTTAGTATGTCTTGGTGTTCACAGTGACTCATATGCTTATGTTGAAGTTGTAGTTGTCCTAGTGTGCTTGGCTAACTTGTAATCATATAGTATTCTGTATTAGTTGTTATAAGAATGCATAGAAATATGGTGTGGTGTTATTGTGGTATGGGGACCTACATGGAATGCCTCATTGGTACCTAAACCTGTAGGGAAGAACGAGTATGAGTAGTTAGGGATATTTGGGAGTAGAGTTTTGTTCTTTGTTGGGCTACTCTCCCTAACACAAGCATTGCCCTAGGCCTTGAGACCCTTGGGAACTTTGATGTGGCAGGGATCCAAAGAATGGAATTCTATCCTTATCCTCTAACCTATTAACATTTATTAATCCTTTTAAGTTTAGAGTTTAATGACAATAAAGGCTTTTATTGTGAATCACTTTACCATCTGTGACTCCACACTAATTCTTTTTTATATTTTTCAACTGATAGTGATTGTTGTAATCTGTCTTAAACCCATACTTAGTTTATTTCATGTATAGTTATGATCAAGGAGTAGCATATCTAATGACCTTGTTTTTTTTTCTTTCTTGAACAAGTACTACAATCGGGTCTGCTGAGTTGCCCAAGTCCTATACCTACACATAATGGAGTTTGAAGTCTGCTGCTATCCGTTCCTGCTATTTGCTGGGCCTGCTTCTATTCAAGCCCAAACCAAAGTTCATTCCTCTCCCTTTACTGCTTTATTAAATTTTACTGTTCTTGTTCCCACATGTATAAGGCACTTATCATATTAGATTGAATGATTTGCTTTATCTCTTTGAATCATGTGAACAGTCTAGGCAGCCTTAAAAAAACATAAGATTAAAAAAAAAAATAGACTTAGTAGTAGATAATCTTAACTCGTTAATCACATATATTATTTATACTATTAATCTCTACTAATATTTTTATAAGGGCTTTTGGAATCAAAACAGTTTTATCAAAGGATGACAATCTTCTCTTTCAAAAACCAGAAACAGAATCTGAAAATTGGCTTTCTAAAATCGAGTTTTCTACAAAATCGAACTAGTGCCGCTGCCAAGTTAAATAGCTTCCAACGATTTCTTCAAAGTAAAAAATGAGATTCTAAAACCAAGGTATATCTTAGGCCTACTTCTTTACAATGCCTTTATTTCACTAAAGTTACATAAATAGCTATATTCATTTAAAGACAAAGTAATTAACAACTTAGCCACATCTCACAAGTTTTGTAAAACACAAATGTCATACACATACTTCAAACTCTTTCAACCATATATATATATAAAAGCTCTTACAAACATATATCCACTTACCCTCTTTTCAAATAATAAGTGCTAAATTAGAATATACAGTATGCCATATCTTTAACACTAGTTAAGCAGAGTATAGACAACTAATCTTTTAAACGTAGTCTAAGTCCTATGAAGCTGCCTCAGATAGATTTTAAGGGGTGCCTAACACCTTCCCCTTAGAAGAACAAGAATCCTTACCCAAAATCTCATCTGTTAGCAGACTAATAGAGAAATAATCTTAGTAATTAAATAGGTACCCTAGTATACCTTTAAATATTAGGTGGCGACCCTCTTTTATTATCAACAGGGAAACCACGAGTTGAATCATGTTTTGACTCGTACAAAATAGGGTGCAACAATCGCATGACGAGGAATCAAGAAGGGAAGTGCTCCTAACAGCCTTGTAGCCTCTCGAAGATAAGTACAAATGTCTCCGTACCGATCCGCAAGACTCTACTAGACTTGATCAAGACTTGTGAGACCCAAGTGAACCTAGAGCTCTGATACCAAGTTGTCACGACCCAAAATCCACTATAGGCCGTGATGGCGCCCACATCACCGTTAGACAAGCCAACGGTGAACTATCAGGTTAATTATTCCTTTTATTACTTTCGAAATTATAAATTTTATTAAGTAAAGGAATTTACGCATTTAAAATCATAGGTACACACATATTTAGTAAGATATAAACAAAAAGGGTGACAATTATATGCAAGTCCATAAACATCAGCTAGAATATCCCATAACCCGGTGTCACAAGTGCATGAGCGTCTACTATGGAGTGCAATAATGATAAAACATCTGTCTGGAATGTAAAATAGACAGGGTAAAGTAAATAAATACAATGAAGATTCAATGGCCTGCGGTGCGTAGCATAGAAGGCAGCTCACCATAAAGTCCCCTCAGCAGTTGTGCCTACGTGCCAAGATGACCGCCAAATGAATCTATCAGATCCTGCAATTCAGTGCAAGTGCAACATGAGTACGTAAATTAACGCGTATCAAGTAAGTATCTAGCCTAACCCCGGAGAAGTAGTGACAAGTGGTCGACATCGACACTTACTAATGGTCCAATAAAGCAATATAATAAATTATAAACAGATATCAAACACAACAGTAATCATGAGGTAAACACTGTAACTTATAAAATCCTCCAACATTTCTTTCGGCGATAGAAATCTCTCAAATCTCATACGCTATCTCAACATATCTGAATCTCAAACGGATAAGAAATACCATATAAATACTAGGTCTCGATCAAAGGGGGATCTCATGAATATTCGAACTCCTAGTGGTATCAAGAACGATTATGCCGAGATGGTACGACCCGATCCAGAGTGGTGTGTACACTGCCGAGGGTTGACTGACGCAACTACAGATGCATCTCAATACACTACCGAGGCGTTCGGCCTGATCCACTGGAAAGGAAGAAACTTATCGAATTCTGAGTCACATGCTTACAACACAGGTACAGGAGCATAAAGTAAACATGACTTTTACTGCTTATCAAATATCTTTCCAAACAACACAAGGTGATAAAGCTCGGCCTAATACATTCCCAATCAATTTCAATTACAAATTCAATTAATTAAGCTAGCAAATTGATTTCAAATAATTAAAATAATACATGATAAAGTCCTAAGGCTACCCGGACATAAACATGCTTTTAGCTACGTACGGACTCTCGTTAACTCGTGCGTACATAGCACCCATAACTAGTAGCACATAAAAGATTGATATCTACGGGGTAATGTCCCCCTCAAAAGGTTAGACAGAAGACATATCTCGCTCCAAAGTTCCATAACCAGCTATAATGCCTCTCTAACACCTCAACCCGGTGCCCATCAATCTGAAACTAGTCAAACAACATGAAAAACCCTTAAAAATATACTCCAACACTCACAATTAATCAATTTATAACAATCCCACACTTTGCTCGAAAAGTCAACAAAGTCTACCCTCGGACACACGCGCCCGGATTCCGAAAATTGTTGAAGATAAATATTACCCATGACACCTCGAACTCAAATATATAACTTATTCCCAATATCATGTCCAATTTCGTGGTCAAAATAAAAAAAATATCAAATTCTAGGTCTTCCAAATCTCACAATTTCTACAAAATTTCATATTTAAATCCATATATAAAAATCATGTATTTAGCTCATAATGTGTAGAAGATTCTTATCTCAAGGTAGATGATGAAGTTAGCTCCTTTAAATCGCCCAAAATCCCGACCTTGCAAGCTTATAATCTGCCCACGTGCCCTTCTTAAGGAACGCGAAAATTCCCTTGCGCTCACGAAGCAAAACCAGCTTTTGCTCCCAAAGTCATCTACGCGAATGTGAGAAAGGGCACGCGAATGCGATGCTTTACAAGCCTGCCCATCACAAACGCGCCTGCACTTCCGCGAACGCGAAGACCAAGTCCCCGCCAGGATACCTTTTTCATCGCGAACGCGAACATAGAATAGTGAACGCGAAGCCTTGCCGCCCAAACCTTCGCGAATGTGTGACAATAGTCGCGAACGCGTAGCACAAAAATCCCAGCAGCCAAAATCCTTCTTTGCAAACGCGAG
>MCJB01049886.1:280804-296768 GCA_002018475.1 Nicotiana obtusifolia
TGATATACGGCCGCAGCGTTCCCTAAAGCCTGAGCACTAGGGGTATGTGCTCCCCCTCCCACCTAAGAAGTGGTTGGGTCCGCTTGAAATAAACTAACATGCGTCATAGAATTCATGAACCGCAGCATACGGCCCATGACCTCTTAAAATCCTGATGCGGAAATGAACTCTACTGGAGTCGGCTCAGCTGCAGGAGCCTCATCGTGCTCCTCAATGACACAATCCTCTACTGGATCTGCTAGTGGCACAACGGGAGAAACTCTAGGATGCCCCAGTCCTCTAGTAGGAGCTTTAGCCCTCCCTCAGCCTCTGCCCCGGCCTCAAGAAATAGGGGAGTAGCTCCTCCACCGTAGGGTACATCTATCGCGTAGCACAATATCAACTGCACGATAGGAGGTGAAGAACGAGAAGTTCACTAAAACCCTATAGCCCCTCAAAGATAAGTACGGACGTCTCCGCACTTATCCACAAGACTCTATTAGGCCTGCTCAAAAGTTGTGAGACCTATGTGAAACTAGTGCTCTGATATGAAGTTGTCATGACTCAAATCCCACTATAGTCCGTGATGGCGCTCAATATTGCTACTAGGCAAGCGAACGGTGAAATATCCATTTTATTATTCATTTTAATATTTTTGAAGTCTTTAATTTTATATATTAAATAAATAAATAGTAAGTGATCATAGTAATGTAAAGCATAACTAAACATAAGAGTGAAGTAGTGATTTCAATAATAAAAAAATGAAAAAATAAAAACAATGAAATATCTACTAGGATTTTCCAAAATCGCGATGTCACAAGTGCACGAGTAAAACTAGTAGAATATATAAAACCTTCTATACTACTATCCTGGAGTAAGATAGATAAAATAAATAAATAAATACAACAAGGAGGAGACTCCGGGTGCTGCAGAACGGAGCATAGGAAACAGCTCACCACTAAGTCTCCAGGTAGCGGGGGTACACACCTGAATAGCCACCAGATGCACCTATCTCAGGTCCTGTACAGTTAGTACATAAGTGTAGGATGAGTACATAAACAACATGTACCCAGTAAGTATTTCACCAAAACTCAACTTAATGAAAGTCAGTCTTTTACAATTCTTTATCCGATTTCGATTATAAATTCAGGTAATCAAACTAACAAGTTGGGTGCAAATAATACAAGTAATGCATGGTAATGTCCTAAGTCTACTTGGACGTAAGCATGAATTTAGCTACGTATGAACTCTCATCACATCGCGCATACATAGCACCCACAATTATTAGCAAATAATTATTTAAAACACCTACGGGATAATTGCCTCATACAAGGTTAGGCAAGAAACTTACATCGTTTCCAAGTCCTCTTTCCAGTCCACAATTCATACTAATAGCCTCAAATCGGTGCCCAGCAACCCGAATCTAGCCAAAGATTCTACAAACTAATCAATATATGCTCAAAAGTTCATAATATAACTATTAAAGTAAATACGCAACCCAATTTGGAAGATTCCAAAAATTTACCCTCGAGCCCACGTGCCCATATTCCGAAATATTTTATAAATAATTGTTCCACATAACGTCACGAACACAGATATATAATTTCTGCTCAATTCCGTAACCATTTTAGTTATCTAATCCCACTTTTATTAAAACCTAGGTTTTTCAATAAAATCCTAAAATTTCCACATTTAAAATGTTAAAATCTACCCATAATCCATTTATTGAACTTACACTATATAGAGATTACTTACATTAAAGCTCTCCAAAGAGCTCTAAAGCTAGCCACAAGTTGAGAGAAATAAACAAAATAGGCCAAAGACTCGTTTTTAATTATGTCCACTGCCCAGCGATCCTTCTTTGCGATCGCGAAGGCAAAGCTTGTCCAGCCCATTAAACCTTCATCGCAAACTTGAGGGAAGAAACGCGATCATGAAAGCTTGCCTAGCCTGAGCTTCACGAACGTGGTCAGCCTTTGGTGAACACGAAGAGAAATGGTGGCTGACCCCTCCCAAGT
Source organism: Nicotiana obtusifolia (assembly GCA_002018475.1). NCBI lineage: Eukaryota > Viridiplantae > Streptophyta > Magnoliopsida > Solanales > Solanaceae > Nicotiana > Nicotiana obtusifolia. Next base: position 282,802 of record MCJB01049886.1, read on the forward strand.
CCCTTTCTTCTATGCAAACGCGGAACTGCCCACGCGAACGCTGTAATGACCGGATCGGTCATTTTGCTTTCTAGGCACCCTTTTCCCAAATTAAGACTCCCCGTATGTTCATTACTGTTTTATGACTTGCGGGGATTGTTGGTTTAAGTTTAGAAGGGTTCGTATTGAAATCGGAACACTTAGTTCCTTAATAACGACCAAAGATGGTCAAGATTGACTTGAGTCAACATTTTGAATAAACGATCTCGGATTCAGGATTTGATGGTTCCAATAGGTTTGTATGATGATTTTTGACTTGAGCGTGTGTTCGGATCGGGTTTCGAGTGATCCGGGAGCGTTTCGGCGCTTAATGTTGAAAGTTGGTTCATTGGACATTTTCTAGTTCTTAAATTTGGGTTGGAGTAGAATTTGGGTTATCAAGATCCGTTTGTGATACTTGTAAGCAAAATTTGGTATCATTCCTAATAGTCAAAGTTTGATTCGGCGCGTTGAGCTAGTTGAGAAGTTTGAAGTTCATAAGTTGATTCAATTTGGTTTTGCGGTGCGATTCTTAGTTTCGTTGTTATTTTACGTGTTCTGAGAGTTCTAGCAAGTCCGTATTATATGGACTTGTTTGTGTATTTGGATGGGGTCTAGGGTGGCTCGGGTTTGTTTCGGACCGCCCGGAGCTAAGTCAAAAACACCAGAAATAGTTGTTCTAGTTTTCTTCTTTGCGAACGCAGAGCAGTGGTCGCGTTCGTGGTGAAGGAATGAGACTGGTGACATTTTTACCTAGGAGTTCGCGAGATGGGGACGGCATTCACAAGGATCTAGGCCATTGGCCTTCGCGTTCGGGCTCTAGTGTTCGCGTTCGCGCTCTAGCCTTCGCATTCACAAAGTGTGAGGCCAGCTGGGGAGGGGGTCAGTTGATGGCCTTCGTGTTCGCATTGAGGCCTTAGGGTTAGCAAGGGGCAAGCCAGCTAAGCCTTCGCATTCGTGAGGCTGCTCTCGCATTCATGAATGGCGTTATTCCTAGACTAGGCAGTTTGCCTTCGTGATCACGAGGGCCCTATCGCGATCGCGAAGAAGGAGCCACTGGGTAGAAAACATTTGAAAGACGATGCTTAGGCCTATTTTTTCCCATTTCTCACTTGTGTGGCCCGAATTTGGAGCTTCTTGGAGAGGGGTTCTCATCAAGCATTGTAAGGTGAGTAATTTCTACCTAATGTAAGTTAAATACTTAGATTATGGGTAGATTTAATGTGTAAAATATGGAAATTTTAGAAGTTTGTTGAAAAACCTAAGTTTTGATAAAATTGGGCTTTGACCACAAAATTGATTATGGAATTGGGAATGAATTATACATTTGAGTTCGTGAGGTCATGGGTAACATTTATCTTCGAAAATTTCCAAACTCCGGGCACGTGAGTCCCGCGGTTGAATTTTATGAATCTTCTAAATTTGGTTGGATAATTACTCTAATAGTTAAATTATGATCTTTAGAACAATTATTAATTAGTTTGTACAACCTTTGGCTAGTTTCGGATAGTTCGCCACCGATTTGAGGCTTTTAGAGTTTGTGTGTGGACCAAAAAGTGGACTTGCGAGTGAGGTAAGTCTCTTGCCTAACCTTGTAAGAGGGGACTGTCCACTTAGGTGTATTTATTATTGTGTGCTACTTGTTGTGGGGAGCTACGTACGCACGAGGTGACGAGAGTCCGTACGTAGCTATATTCATGATATGTCTGAGTAGACTTAGATTCTCAGCATGCTTTAATTGTACAATTTATACCTATCCTGTGTATTAATTTTCTTGATTATGAGTGAGATTGAGGATTTTAAAAAAGATACTGACTTACCCTCTTACTTTTGACTTTTTTGAAATATCTGATAAATTATAGATCTGTGTCTTCTCGTCTCGCATATGCTTCCACAAGTGAGGTAAACTTCTCTACTCTTATGGGATCGGGTCGTTCGCCTCGGCAGGGATCGGGCCGTTCGCCTCGGCAGTATGGTAACACTACTCTTATGGGATCGAGTCGTTCGCCTCGGCAGTATGGTAAGACTATTCCTATGGGATTGGGTTGTTGGCCTCGGAAGTACTGAGTACCATTGTTCCTATAGAATCGGGCCATTCGCCTTGGTATCTTCGTGCTTAATATTTGAGATTGGATTTGGTTTAGTAACAGTCGAGTTAGCGCCTTCAAGGCCAGTTATGACATGTTTAGTGATTTATAGACTCATGTGTGGAAGTATTGTAATTAATTTTATTTGCTTCATTGCTATTTGTTGTACACTCACCATGTCCACTTTATGTATTTCTATTACTGTTTACCTTCTAGTATGTGTCAAGTTGATCCCTCGTCACTACTTCTTCTAGGTTAGACTAGATACATACTAGATGCGTGTTATATCCCGTACCCATGCTACACTTCTACACTGAATGTGCAGGAACTAAAACAGGTACTACCAGTGGTTACACGAGCGCGTAGCCGCACTTCTACGGAGACTTAGTGCTGAGCTGCTGGCGTTGCTACTAGCTGCAGCACCGGAGTCTCTCTCTACCTTGTTTATTATTTATGTCTATTACCTTTTAAACAGTAGTTGTATTAGTTTTATATATTCTCTAGACTACTCATGCACTTGTGGTACCGAGTTTTGGGGGATTTTAGCATTTACGTACTGTTGTACTTATCATTACTATCACTACATTGGATATATTTATCACGCTGGTATGTTGTTGAGAAAAGAGTATGTATGGCTCCCTGAGACCTTACTTATTTCGTTTTTTTTAAAAAAAAGGGAAACTTTTATTTTAAATGTTAAAAAGGGGTAATTAAATTGTAGGTTCACTTGTGGGCTTGCCTAACAGCGGCGTTAGGTGCCATCACGACCTATTATGGGTTCTGGGTTGTGACATCTTGGTATCAGAGTTTTAGGTTCACATAGGTCTCACTAGTCATAAGCAGGCCTAATAGAGTCTTGCTGATCACTACGGAGACGTTCGTACCTTCGAAAGGCTATAGGGTGTTAGGAAACTTCTCTTTTTTCATCTCCTATCGTGCAGTTGATATTGTGCTAAGTATCTTTCTATTGATCTCTCATTGATGGTAAGAACGCGTGCGGCGGATGTACTAGGCAGTAGAGGAGTTGCTCCCCCCATTGCTAGAGGTCAAGGCAGAGGCCGGGGGAGGGCTCCAGCTCCTGTTAGAGGACGAGGGCATCCTAGAGTTGCTCCCGTTGTACCTCCAGTGGATGATCCAGTTATTGAGGAGCAGGATGAGGCGTCTGCAGCTGAGCTAACCCCATCAGATTCCATGACATCACCGGGATTTCAAGAGGGCATGGGCTATATGCAGTAATTCATGGACTCTATGATGCAGGTTGGTTTATTTCTAGTAGAGTCAGCCACATCTCAGGCGGAAGGAGAGGACAGACCCCTATCGCTCAGGCTCCAGGGCATCCTACTGCCTTTTATCAGACCCCAGGTGCACTACCTGCGAGCGGGATCCAGCCAGTTGCAGTGGCTATGCCAGAGTCTGTACCAGTCATGACCGTTGATCAATATAAGAGGCTGCATAGATGGACTAGACTTCACCCCCCCTAACTTTGGGGGTGAGCGGTCAGAGGATCCCCAAGATTTCACTGACCGGTGCAAGGATAGGGCTACGAAATATGGGGATATGGGAGTCCAACAGTGTTACAACCCATAAATTCGTATGATAGATTTCGCCGTAAGATAGTTTACATGTAAGAGCTTAAGAACCCAGAAAATGGTTCGAAAATTCGAGAAAAGAGCGAAAGGCTTCGCTAAGCTGGGGATGCGGTCGCAAAACCCACATGCGAGCCGCATTTATCACACTGAAATCGCAGACCAAGGCAGATTTTTGAACAAGAACCAGTGCTAGAAATGCGATCGCATACTGAAAATGCGGACTGTAAATCTGACCTTCTTCATCGCATAATAAGACAGATTTCTGGGCTAACTTTCGCGTCCAAAATGCGAACCGTATGTTGGCTCTGCGATGGAAATGCGGTCGCAGATGTGAAAGCGTCAGACACGTGTATCACTTATTGACTGACCTATAAAAGGGGCCTAGACCAGTTTTTTCTTCATTTTCTGAAACTCAAACCCAGAAGAAGACCCACCTGCGACTCCTTCTCAAGTCCCACACAAACCTTAACCAATTTCTCCTCCTTTCAAGTTCTAAATTGGGGAAAGAACCTGAAGATTGAAGAATTAGGGAAAAGACCTAGCTGATTTTCCTTCTTTTCAAGCCCTAATGGAGAACGAAACCTAGAAGTTGAAGAACCAAGGAAAAAGGGCTGAGTTATCTCACATGCAAGGTAAGTCACTGCTATCTTTATACACCTTTTCTCCTAGGAATTCATGGTATTTCATTCTATGCATGTAAGAACTCATGGGATGGTGATTGGGAGCCATGAGTTCAAGTTAATTACTGATAATGGACTGTGTTATGGTTGTTTTGGGTTGCTATTGAGTTGCATGTCTTACTACCTTTGTTGTGGAGTATTGGAGGGAGAAAGGTGTGGAGGAACACCATATAAATTTAGGGCTGAAGTTGATTATAACCATAACGTTTAGAGAATAACGATAAGATCGTTCTTTCATTGTAGACTAAGGAAATTATAACTGTGCGAAGCTTGAAATTGACGCAGAGAATACCAGGTATGTAAGACCATCTCTTTCCTTCTTTTGCATGACTCCATTTATACACGATTAAGTTAACAAGCCCCCAAAAGATACTCTATTCTTAGAAGATAGGAGTACTTATATTGTTTCCCCTCATATGGGAGGATTGATATGTTATTATTTCTTTGACCTTACGTCACCATGATAGTATGATTCATATGAGTCCAGCATGCATTATCTATTTTACTTTACCGCCCCGCGCTATAGTCAGCCGGGCAGGCACCTATTGTGCAACTATACGTATGTATATGTTTTACTCTATTTAGTCGCGCTATAGACGATAGCTATTTTACTTTACCGCGCCGCGCTATAGTCGGCCGGGCAGGCACCTATTGTGCAACCACTGATCAGTTGGATATAATGATGAGGAGGCCCACAGAGGCGTATGTATATGAGGATGAGGAGGCCCACAGAGGCGTATATATGTATATGATGATTTTAAAAGAATATATATACATGTATATGCATATGCACGTCAGGCATGACATAGTTAGTCGCCCTCAGAGGCATTCAGATGGTACAGGTTGTATGTTTCTTATCCTGATACTTATTATTGTTCTTATATAATGTTTCCTGTCTTACATACTCAGTACATTATCCGTACTGACATCCTTTATTTGTAGACGCTGCATGTCATGCTGCAGGTCCAGGCAGACAGATAGACGAGGCTCCCCCACCACGGTAGGCTATCCAGTTCAGCGGATATTGGCGAGATCCATCCTTCGGACTTGCCATAGTCTTGGTATGCATTTTGGTTATAGGCATTATGGGCATGTCGGGGCCCTATTCCGACAACAGGTTTCATTACATATGTTTCAGTAGAGGCTCATAGACAATTGACAGTGGGTTGACTTATGTACAGTTGGATTGCCTTGTCGCCAAATGTATCTTTTGTTGTATAGTTTTTGCATGACGGCCGTGTCGGCCATGGTATATATACTATATGTATGTTCACGTCATGGTACGGTACTTCTGTTGATATGTATGAAATGTGTTGTATCGAAAGGTTTGATTTTAATTATGATTATTGTTGTTATTTACACAGGCACTTATCGGCCTTATAGATAACAAGGAAAGTAAGATTGCAGATATGCCGGCACTCGGCGAGTAGGGTCCGGGTGCCCGTCGAGGCCCTCTGGCTTGGGTCGTGACAGATTTGGTATCAGAGTGGGTCGTGTCCTAGGGATTGTCTATGAGCCGTGTCTAGTAGAGTCCTGATTATGGGTGTGTAGCGCGTCACATTTATAATCAGGAGGCTGCCTGACATTTAGGAATGTACCTTCTTTCTAAATCTAGATCGTGTGTAGAGCTGAATCGTAAGTGTTCGTCTCTAATATTCATCTTGTTTACCTACAGCGATGCCTTCGACTAGGAAGCAAGCAAATAATAGACGGCTTGATACAGATGCGGGGGAGGGTACCAGTCAAGTGCCCCAAGCTAGAGAAAGAGAAGGCCAAAGTGAGCCTCAGAGTGAGATGCCGTCTCGGACCTCATCTACTCCTCCTTCCCCAGAGGATATTAGAAGCCACCCAGCATCTCCAGTTCCTTTATCTGGTACTACAGATAGGATTTGCAGACTGCGGTACAGTTGCTGACTAGCTTGATAGCTTCTCAGACTCAGAGGCAGAACACCGATACTACTAATGGACCGGTTAGTACGAGAGTTCGAGATTTTATTAATCTTGATCCTCCAGTGTTTACCGGATCTGATCCCAAGGAGGACCCGCAGACTTTTATTGATCAGATTCATCGCACACTGCGGGTTATGCACGCTAGTGATACGAAGGCAGTAGAATTGGCTTCTTATCAGTTGCGGGATTTAGCAGTTTTCTGGTATGATAGTTGGGAGAAATCCAGGGGTTCAAATGTTTCCCCACCTGTGTGGAGTGAATTTTCTTAGGCGTTTCTTCGTCACTACTTGCTAGTTGAGGTACGACGAGCCAGAGCTAATAAATTCTTGAACCTTAGACAAGGTAATATGAGTGTGCGAGAGTACAACATGCAGTTTGATTCTTTGGCAAGGTATGCTCCCCATATGGTGGCCGAGATGGGTGATAGGGTTCATTTGTTTGTGAACGGTTTGGGACCACATTTGATAAATGAGTGTGCGACAGCATCCTTGATAGAGGGCATGGATATTTCTTGTATTCAGGCTTATGCCCAGACATTAGAGGATCGTAAGCGCCAGCAAAGAGCAGACAGGGAGCAGGATAGGGGCCAACATAAGAGGATGAGATTTGCAGGGTATTCTGGTAACTTCAGAAGTAGTAGCAGGCCCCAGTTTTTGAGGAGTTCAGCACCACCTATGACTAGTGCTCCTCCACAGTTTCAGAGGCCTCGATATGACCGATTAACCCATTAGGGTCCAAGTCAGAGTTCACGGGCATCAGGCTTTCAACATTACAGGGATACCAATCAGACGAGACCCTTGGTACCACGTTGTGATCAGTGCGGCAGGGCCCATTTTGGACTATGCCGTCGAGGTTCTGATGCATGTTATTTTGCAGACAGCCTGGTCATATGATGCGGGACTGTCCTAACAGAGGAGGTGGTGGTATCTCTTAGCGACGGGATCTGTGTCTGGTACTTCCTCATCAATTCGACCTCCAGCACGACGTTTTCAGCAGCCCGCAGGACGTGCTAGAGGTAAAGGTGCAGTGCCGAGTTCGAGTGGTATTCAGAATCAAATATATGCTTTAGCAGGTCGACAGGATCTTGAGTCATCTCCGGATGTTGTTACAGGTATATTACCAGTGCTTTCTTATGATGTATATGCATTGATTGATATCCACGTTATCATATGTTACTCCCCTTGTGGCTGATAAGTTTGATGTCGAACCTGAATTAATAAGCAAACCATTTGCGGTATCTACTCCAATAGGAGATTCTGTTGTTGTCAAGAGAGTATGTAGAGGTTGCACGTGACGATTTGAAGTCGTCAAACCTTGGCAGATTTGTTTGAACTAGAAATGGTTGATTTCGATGTAATAATGGGAATGGATTGGTTGGCTTCATGTTATGCAAATGTTGACTGTCATACAAAGACGGTTAGATTTCAATTTCCTGGTGAACCCATCCTTGAATGGAAGGGGAACATCGCTACGCCTAAGGGTAGGTTTATTTCCTATCTTAAGAGAAGGAAGATGATCTCAAAGGATTACATCTATCATCTTGTTCGCGTTATGGATACAGAGGTAAAGTCACCTACTTTACAATCAATCCCCGTGGTTAGTGAATTTCCAAATGTTTTCCCAGATGAACTCCCAGGTCTTCCTCCTAAAAGGGAAATTGAGTTTGGCATTGATGTGTTGCCTGATACTCATCCAATTTCTATCCCTCCATATAGAATGGCCCCAACAGAATTGCGAGAGCTGAAGTTGCAATTAAAAGATTTGCTGGATAAAGGCTTCATTAGGCCTAGCACTTCACCTTGGGGTGCGCCAATCTTGTTTGTGCGAAAGAAAGACGGGTCGTTAAGGATGTGTATCGATTATCGACAGTTGAATAAGGTTACTATAAAGAATAAATATCCACTTCCAAGGATTGATGACCTGTTTGACCAACTTCAGGGTGCCAAATATTTTTCCAAGATTGACCTACGTTCAGGGTATTTTCAGTTGAGAGTCAAAGAGAAGGATATCCCAAAAACAACCTTCCGGACAAGATATGAGCATTTTGAGTTCCTAGTAATATCGTTCGGACTAACAAATGCCCCAGCTGCTTTTATGGATCTCATGAACACCGTATTCAGGCCTTATCTTGATGTGTTCGTGGTTGTATTCATTGATGATATTCTTGTGTCTTCCCGTTCAGAGGCAGAACATATGGGCCACTTGCGGATAGTATTACAGACCCTTCAGGATCACAAGTTATATGCAAAGCTCTCCAAATGTGAATTCTGGTTGAACTCAGTAGCATTCCTAGGCCATGTAATATCTGACGAGGGTATTAGTGTCGACACTCAGAAGATTGATGTAGTGAAGAGTTGGCCAAGACCCACAACACCGTCAGAAGTCCGCAGCTTTTTAGGGCTAGCAGGATACTACAGGAGATTTGTAGAAGGGTTTTCCTCTATATCGGCACCATTGACTAAGTTGCACAGAAAGCTACCAAATTCCAATGGTCCGATGCTTGTGAACGTAGCTTCCCGGAGCTAAAGAATCGGTTAATCTCCGCGCCAGTGCTTACTCCGGAAAGAACAGAAGGGTATGTAGTCTATTGTGATGCTTCAGGTGTAGGGTTGGGATGTGTATTGATGCAACATGGAAAGGTGATTGCTTATTCCTCAAGACAATTGAAAAAGCATGAGAAGATTATCCAACCCATGATTTGGAATTGGCTGCGGTGGTATATGCTTTAAAGATATGGCGGCACTACTTGTACGGCGTCCATGTTGACGTCTACACAGATCACAAGAGTCTGCAATATATCTTTAGTTAGAAGGAGTTGAATTTAAGGCAATGACATTGGCTCGAATTACTGAAAAACTACGACGTCGAGATATTTTATCATCCAGGTAAAGCCAATGTTGTGGTAGATGCCCTCAGTCGTAAGTCAATGGGAAGCTTAGTACACATCGAAGCGGGTAGAAGCGATTTGGCTAAAGGGCTTCATCAGCTGGCCAGTATGAGAATCAAATTGATAGACTCCGAGGATGGAGGTTTTGTTGTACATAATACATCAAAATCATCCTTGGTAGCCGAGGTAAAAGCACGGTAATATGAAGATTCCACATTAGTACAATTGAGACAGGGCATTCAGCAAGGTAAAATTTCAGCTTTTGAGATTGTAGGGGATGGAACACTAAGGTGCCAAGGCAGATTATGTGTGCCTAATGTGGCCGGGTTGCGAGAGAAGATTATGAGGGAAATTCACCAATCCCGATACTCCATCCATCCCGGTTTGACAAAGATGTACCATGATGTCAGAGAGAAGTATTGGTGGGATAGTATGAAGAAGTCTATTGCAGAATTTGTAGCCCAGTGTCCCAATTGTCAACAGGTAAAGATAGAACATCAGAAACCCAGTGGATTGCTTCAGAATATAGAAATTCCAACCTGGAAATGGGAGGTGATCAATATGGACTTCATTATTGGATTACCTCGCTCTTATCATAAGTTTGACTCCATTTGGGTAATAATAGATCGGCTTACAAAATGTGCCCATTTTCTACCAGTTAAGACAACTTACACAGCTGAAGACTATGCAAAGCTGTATATCAAGGAGATTGTTAAACTTCATGGTGTGCCGGTGTCTATTATATCGGACCGAGGAGCTCAATTCACAGCTAACTTTTGGAAATCTGTTCAGAAAGGTTTGGGCATGCAGGTGAATCTCAGCATAGCTTTTCATCCGCAGACTGACGGACAGGCTGAACGTACTATTCGGACACTGGAAGATATGCTGCGAACATGTGTTCTAGATTTCAAGAGAAATTGGGATGACCATCTTCCACTCATAGAATTCGCCTACAATAACAGCTACCATTCCAGTATTAAGATGGCCCCACACGAGGCACTGTACGGGAGGAAATGTAGATCACCAGTTGGATGGTTCGAAGTCTGTGAAACTGAGTTATATGGGCCAAATTTGATCACCCAAACCATTGAGATGGTGAAGGTAATACAGGAACGATTGAAGATGGCATAAAGCAGGCAAAAGTCCTATTCTAATGTCCAATGTCATGATCTGGAGTTTCAAGTTGGTGATTGGGTATTTTTGAGAGTCTCACCAATGAAGGGTGTCATGCGCTTCCGGAAGAAAGGTAAACTGAGTCCAAGGTATATCGGTCCGTACAAAGTTCTTCGATGGATTGGGCGTGTGGCTTATGAGTTAGAATTGCCATCCGAATTGGAATATGTCCATCCGGTATTCCATGTATCTATGCTAAGGAAATGTATCGGAGATCCTTCTCGGGTCGTCCCCATCAAAGATGTGCAGGTTACCGAGGACCTATCATTCGAAGAGGTACCAGTGGCTATACTAGACTGACAAGTCCGCAAGCTAAGAACAAAGGATGTAGCTTCCGTTAAGGTATTGTGGAGGAACAAACATACGGAAGAAATGACATGGGAAGCAGAAGAAGAGATGAAGTCTAAATATCCGTACCTGTTCCAGAATGAAGATAATGAGGATGCCGAGGGAACGCAGAACGCATTGAAAGAAGAAACGTCCTTACGAGGTAAGCAATAACTTGAGAACACTCTTTCTTAGTGCAGAACGATAATAATGCAGATAATGTACATGTCCATAAGTTTGAATACTCTTATAGAACCATATGTTGTTTTGAATGCTCCACGGTGAGTAGAATTCCCGTAGATCCTTGCATTCGAGGACGAATGTTCCTAAGGGGGGGAGAGTGTTACAATCCGTAAATTCGTACGATAGATTTCGCCATAAGATAGTTTACATATAAGAGTTTAAGAACCCGGAAAATGGTTCAAAAAGTAGAGAAAAGAGCGAAAGGCTTCGCGAAGCTGGGGATGCGGTCACAAGACCCACATGCGGGCTGCATTTCTCACACTGAAATCGCAAACCAAGGCAGATTTCTAAATAAGAACCAGTGCCAGAAATACGATCGCATACTAAAAATGTGGACCGCAAATCTAACCTTCTTCATCGCATAATGAGACAGATTTCTGGGCTAAGTTTCGCATCCAAAATGCGAACCGCATGTTGGTTCTGCGATGGAAATGCGGTCGCAGATGTGAAAGAGTCAGACACGTGTATCACTTATTGACTAACCTATAAAAGGGGCCTAGACCAGTTCTTTCTTCATTTTCTGAAACTCAAACCCAGAAGAAGACCCACCTGCGACTCCTTCTCAAGTCCCACACAAACCTTGACCAATTTCTCCTCCTTTCAAGTTCTAAATTGGGGAAAGAACCTGAAGATTGAAGAATTAGGGAAAAGCCCTAGCTGATTTTCCTCCTTTTCAAGCCCTAATGGAGAATGAAACCTAGAAGTTGAAGAACCAAGGAAAAAGGGCTGAGTTATCTCACATACAAGGTAAGTCACTGCTATCTTTACGCACCTTTTCTCCTAGGAATTCATGGTATTTCATTCTATGCATGTAAGAACTCATGGGATGGTGATTGGGAGCCATGAGTTCAAGTTAATTACTGATAATGGGCTGGTTTATGGTTGTTTTGGGTTGCTATTGAGTTGCATGTCTTACTACCTTTGTTGTGGAGTTTTGGAGGGAGAAAGGTGTGGAGGAATACCATATAAATTTAGGGCTGAAGTTGATTATAACCATAACGTTTAGAGAATAACGATAAGATTGTTCTTTTTTGTAGACTAAGGAAATTATAACTGTGTGAAGCTTGAAATTGACGCAGAGAATACCAGGTATGTAAGACCATCTCTTTCCTTCTTTTGCACGACTCCGTTTATACACGATACAATGAACAAGCCCCCAAAAGATACTCTACTCTTAGAAGATAGGAGCGCTTATATTGTTTCCCCTCTTATGGGAGGATTGATATGTTATTATTTTTTTGACCTTACGTCACCATGATAGTATGATTCATATGAGTCCAGCATGCATTATCTATTTTACTTTACCACGCCGCGCTATAGTCGGCCGGGCAGGCACCTATTGTGCAACTATACTTATGTATATGTTTTACTCTATTTAGTCGCGCTATAGACGACAGCTATTTTATTTTACCGCACCGCGCTATAGTCGGCCGGGCAGGCACCTATTGTGCAACCACTGACCAGTTGGGTATGATGATGAGTAGGCCCACAAAGGCGTATGTATATGAGGATGAGGAGGCCCACAGAGGCGTATATATGTATATGATGATTTTAAAAGAATGTATATATATGTATATGCATATGCACGTTAGGCATGACATGGTTAGTCGCCTTCAGAGGCATTCAGATGGTACAGGCTGTATGTTTCTTATCCTGATGCTTATTCTTGTTCTTATATTATGTTTTCTATCTTACATACTCAGTACATTATCCGTACTGACATCCTTTATTTGTGGACGCTGCATGTCGTGCTGCAGGTCCGGGCAGACAGATAGACGAGGCTCCCCCACCACAGTAGGCTATCCAGTTCAGTGGATATTGGCGAGATCCATCCTTCGGACTTGCCATAGTCTTGGTATGCATTTTGGTTATAGGCATTATGGGCATGTCGGGGCCCTGTTCCGACACAGGTTGCATTACATATGTTTCAGTAGAGGCTCATAGACAATAGACAGTGGGTTGACTTATGTACAGTTGGATTACCTTGTCGGCAAATGTATCTTTTGTTGTATAGTTTTTGCATGACGGCCGTGTCGGCCATGGTATATATACTATATGTATGTTCGCGTCATGGTACGGTACTTCTGTTGATATGTATGAAATGTGTTGTATCGAAAGATTTGAGTTAATTATGATTATTGTTGTTATTTACACGGGCATTTATCGGCCTTATAGATAACAGGGAAAGTAAGATAGCAGGTGTGCCGGCACTCGGCGAGTAGGGTCCGGGTGCCCGTCGCGGCCCTCTGGCTTGGGTCGTGACAAACGGGGTGGACTTCACCACCTTTCAGCATGAGGGCAAGACCCACATTTGGTGGCAGGCTTACCTCCTTAGCAGGCCAGAGGGTTCACCTTCCTTGACTTGGGATCAGTTTACGCATCTGTTCTTGGAGAAGTACATACCACCTTCGAAGAGAGAGGAGCTTCGAGGTCAATTTGAGTGACTTCGTTAGGGTCATATGTCTTTGACGGACTATGAGGCGAGATTTATAGACTTGTCTCTCCATGCAGCTATTATACTCCCCACAGACGCAGAGAGGGTGCGGAGGTTTATTGCAAGTCTGCACCATGAGATTTAGGTTTCTATGGCCCGTGAGGCAGAGATGGGGACTCCTTTCATCAGGTTGTGGATATAGCTCAAAGGATCGAGCATATTCGTAACTGCAACAGAGAGTTTTAACCGCGGGACAAGCGGCCCCAGCAGTTTGGAGGATTCAGTGGCACCCCACCTGGGGGCAAAAGTCAGTTCATAAGGGTTCACTCTAGGAGGCCCATGCAGTTAATACCACCGCCTGCTTGGAGTGCTCCGGCACAACCCTACTTCATTGCTATTCCAGAGAGTACTTACCGCCATCCAACTATTCAGGGTTCCTCCAATGGGTATTCAGGCCATAAGGGTCATACTTTAGGTCAGCAGTCCACTACTCCGACGGATTGTTTCGAGTGCGGGGATCTTGGCCAGTGGTGCGAGAGTTTTCCGATGTTTTTCCTGTTGATCTAATAGGAATGCTGC
>MCJB01049886.1:297057-317354 GCA_002018475.1 Nicotiana obtusifolia
AGTGATGTCCTTTGGCTTTACTAATGCCCTGGTGGCGTTTATGGATTTGATGAATCGGGTGGTAAGGTCTTAACTCATTTTTCATTTTCTTCATTGATAACTCGCGTAGTTTGGAGGAGCAGGAGCAGCATTTAAGGTTAGTGCTTCAGACCTTGCGGGAACAAAAGCTATATGCTAAGTTCTCCAAGTGTGAGTTCTGGTTGGATTTCGTGGATTTCTTGGGGCATGTTGTATCAGGTGAGGGTATTAAGGTGGATCCCAAGAAGATCGAGGCAGTTCAGAGTTGGCCTCGTCCTACCACAGCGACCGAGAGCAGAAGTTTCTTGGGGTTAGTAGGTTATTATTGTCTGTTCGTGGAAGGCTTCTCGTCTATCAGCACCCTTTGACTAGATTGACCTAGAAGGGCGCTCTATTCAGATGGTCCGATAATTGCGAGGCGAGCTTTCAGAAGCTCAAGACCACCTTGACTACAGCACCGGTGTTAGTGTTGCCCTCCAGTTTAGGGATGTATACCGTGTAATGTGACACTTCGCGCGTTGGCTTGGGTTGTGCATTGATGCAGGAGGGGTGATTTATTATATATACTTCACATCAGCTAAAGCCCCACGAGAAGAATTACCCCGTACATGATTGGAGTTGGCCGCAATAGTTCATGCTCTCAAAAATGGAGGCATTATCTCTATGGGGAGTCCTGTGAGGTTTACATCGATCATTGTAGCTTGCAGCAGAGGGACCTTAATTTGAGGTAGCGTAGGTGGCTTGAGTTACTGAAGGACTATGATATTACCATCCTTTACCATCCGGGCAAGGCGAATTTGGTTGAGGATGCCTTGAGCAGGAAGGCCGAGAGTACGGGTAGTTTGGCATTCATTTCGGCAGAGGAGAGGCCATTAGCTTTAGACGTTCAGTCCTTAGCTAATAGATTTGTGAGGTTGGATATTTCAGAGCCCAATCGAGTTCTTGCATGTGTTGTGGCTCAGTCTTCATTATTTGAGCGGATCAAGGTTCGTCAGCACGATGATTCGCACTTGTTGGTTCTCAAGGAGACGGTACAACAGGGTGGTGCCAAGGAGGTTACTATCGGTGAGGATGGTGTACTATGACCCCAGGGTTGCCTATGTGTTCCTAATTTGGATGTCTTGAGGGATGAGATTCTAGAGAAGGCACACAGTTTTTGGTATTTTATTCATCCAGGTGCTACGAAGATGTATCGCGACCTAAGGAAGCATTATTGGTGGCGGTGGATGAAGAAGGACACAGTTGAATATGTAGCGAGACGTGTAAATTGCCAGCAGGTTAAGTATGAGCACCAGAGGCCAGGTGGCCTACTCCAGCAGATGGTTATACCAGAGTGGAAGTGTGAGTGCATCACTATGGACTTTGTAGTTGGGTTGCCGCGGACGATGAGGAAGTTTGATGTCGTTTGGATCATTGTCGACAGCCTGAACAAGTCGGTACACTTTATTCCGGTTGTGACTAGGTACTCTTCAGAGAGATTGGCCCCAGATTTACATTCAGAAGATTGTCTGGTGCATGGTGTGCCTATTTCTATAATTTCCGGTAGAGGCCCTAAGTTCACTTCGCATTTCTAGATAGCAGTACAGAGCGAGTTAGGCACCCGAGTAGATCTCAGCACAGCATTTCATCTGTAGAACGACGGGCAGTCGAAGCGGACAACTCAGCTTCTCGAGGATATGCTCAAAAAATTTGTTATTGAATTCGGAGGGCAGTGGGATAGATTCTTTGTCTTTGATCGAGCTTTCTTATTACAACAGTTATCAGTCCAGCATCGAGATGGATCCATTTATGGCTTTATATGGTCGGTGTTGCCGTTCGCCCATCCGATGGTTTGAGCCCGGCGAGGCTCGATTATATGGCACAGATTTAGTGAAGGATACCTTGGAGAAGGTAAAGTTAATTCGGAGCGACTTCGCACCGCACGGTCTAGAAAGAATAGTTACGCATATCAGGTCTGTATTATGTTTATGGACTTGTTAGTGCATTTGGACGATGTCTCGGGTGGCTCGGGGGTGTTTCGGGCCGCTCGAAGCTAAGTTGGAAACACCAGAAATTGTTGTTTTGGTTTCCTTCTTTGTGAATGTAAAGCAGTGGTCGCGTTCGCGATGAAGGAATGAGGCTGGTGGCATTTTTCCCTAAGCGTTCGCGAGATGGGGACCGTGTTCCGGGGGCTCAAGGCCATTGGCCTTCGCCTTCGCTCTTTGGCCTTCGTGTTCGTGAAGTGTGAGCCCAGTTGGGGAGGGGGTTAGTCGATGGCCTTCTCGTTCGCATTAAGGTCGTCGCATTCGCGAGGGGCAAGCCAGTTAAGCCTTCGCATTCGCGAATGGCATTTTTCCAAGACTTGGCAGTTTGCCTTCGCATCATGAAGGCCTTATTCCGATAGCGAAGAAGGAACCACTGGCAGAAAACATTTTGAACACGGGGCTTAGGCCTATTTTTTCCCATTTCTCACTTGTGTGGTCCGAATTTTGAGCTTCTTGGAGAGGGGTTTTCATCAAGCATTGTAAGGTAAGTAATTTCTACTTGATTTTAGTTAAATATATAGATTATGTGTAGATTTTAATAGGTAAAATATGAAAATTTTAGAAGTTTGTTGAAAAACCTAGTTTTTGATAAAAATAAGATTTGACCAAGAAATTTATTATGAAATTGGGAATAAATTATACATTTGAGCTCGTGAGGTCATGGGAAACATTTATATCGAAAATTTTCAGAATCCAAGCACGTGGGTCCCGGGGTTGAGATTTAGAAATCTTACAAATTGAGTTGGGTAATTACTCTAATAGTTAAATTATAAGCTTTTGAATAATTATTGATTAGCTTGTAAAATCTTTGGCTAGTTTTAGATTGTTTGGCACTAACTTGAGGCCGTTAGAGTGATTTGTGACCGAAAAGTAGACTTGCGAGCGAGGTCAGTCTCTTGCCTAACCTTGTAAGAGGGAACTCATGCCCTTAAGTGTATTTATTGTTGTGTGCTACTTGTTGTGGGGAGCTACATATGCACGAAGTGACAAGAGTCCATATGTAACTATATTCATAATATGTCCAGGTAGTCTTAGATTCACAACATGCCTTTAATTGTACTATTTATACCTATCCTGTGTATTAATTTTCTTGATTGTGACTGAGATTGAGGATTTTAATAAAAATACCGACTTAGACTCTTACTTTGGAAAAATTGAGAAATATCTGATAAATTATAGATTCGTGTCTTCTCGTCTCACATGTGCTTCCGCGAACCAGGTAAATTTCTCTACTCTTATGGGATCTGGCCATTCTCGCAGTGAAATAAACTACTCTTATGGGATCGGGTCGTTTGCCTCGGCAATATAGTAACACTACTATTATGGAATCGGGCAGTTCACCTCAGCAGTATGGTAAGACTATTCTTATGGGATCGGGCCGTTCGCCTCGGCAATACTGAGTACCACTATTCCTATGGGATCGGGCCGTTCGCCTCGGCATCTTCGTGCTTAATATTTGAGATTGGATTTGTTTTGGTAACAGTTGAGTTAGCGCCTTCAAGGACGGTTATGACATGTTTAGTGATTTGATATAGACTCATGTGTGGAATTACTATAATTAATTTTATTTGCTTCATTGCTACTTATTGTGCACTCACCATGTCCATTTATGTGTTTTTATTACTGTTTGACCTCTAGTAAGTGTCAAGTCAACCCCTCGTTACTACTTCTTTAGAATAGATACTTATTGGGCACGCGTTGTTTTCCGTACTCATGCAACACTTCTGCACTGAATGTGCAGGTACTGAGACTGGTACTACTAGTAGTCACACTGGCGTGTAGCCGCATTTCTATGGAGATTTAGTGGTGAGCTGCTTGCCTTACTGCAATCTGCAGCACTGGAGTCCCCTTTTACCTTGTTTATTATTTCTGTCTGTTGCCTTTCAGACAGTAGTTGTATTAGTTTTGTACATTCTCTAGATTGTTCATTTACTTGTGGCACCGATTTTTTGGGGCTTTTAACATTATTGTATTGTTGTACTTATCATTACTGTCACTACAGTGGATGTATTTATCACGCTGGTATTTTGTGAGAAAAGAGTATGTATGGTTTCATGAGACCTTACTTATTTCGTTCTTTTAGTAAAAAGGGAAACTTTTGTTTAAATGATAAAAAGGGGTAATTAAATTGTAGGTTCACTTATGGGCTTGCCTAACGGCGGCGTTAGGTGCCATCGCGACCTATTATGGCTTCTAGGTCGTGACAAACGCGAAGACCACCGGTCCCAGACCTTCGCGAACGCAAAGAGCAAAATGCCCAGTCCCCCAATTCCTTCTCCGCGAACACGACTCCACCTCCGCGTTCACAAAGAAGGAAACCAGAACCAGTAACAGCAGAAATTTTAGACTTAGCTCCGGGTGGTCAGAAACTCACCTGAGCCACCCAGGACCCTGTCCAACTGCACCAACAAGTCCTTAAATATAATACTGACCTGCTCGAACCCTCGGAACACGTAAAAAAATATCGAAACTAAGAATCACACCCCAAAATTAAATTGATCAACCTATGAACTTCAAATATCTTCAACTAGCTCCGAATGACAACTCAGAATGATGCCAAATTTTGCGTCCAAGTCATAAATCACCATACGGACCTATTCCAAGCTCGAAGTCGCAAACGAACCTCGATTACGCCAAAGTGTACTTCAAACCAAATTTAAAGAACTAGAAAACTTCAATGCACCAACTTTCAACATTAGGCGCCCAGACACTTCCAGATCAACCGAAACTCGATCGAACATACCCCCAAGTCCAAAATCATCATTCCGACGCCATTTACTAAATGTAGACTCAATTCAAACATGGCCATCTTAGGCCACTATTAAGGAACTAAGTGTTCCGATTTCAACCCGAACCCTTCCAAACCTAAACCAACCAGTCATAAAACAGTAAAAGCACATACGGAGAGTCTTAATTAGGGGAACGGAGATCTAGAAAGCAAAACGACCGATCAGGTCATTACATACTCAAAAGTCAAACCTTGATTAACTCTTCCAACTTTAAGCTTTCAAATTGAAAGTTACTCTTTCAAATCAATCCCGAACCTCTCAGAAATCAAAATCAACCATACACGCAAGTCATAATAAATCATATGAAACTATTCAAAATCTCTAACCACATAATAAAATGCCAGAGCTCAAAATAACTGGTCGCGTTGATAGGGAGGGCATTCGATCTATATCAACTCAAGAAAGCATACTGTTCTTAGCAACCCGCTCTTTGTTGTCTCTGACAATTGTACAATCAAGCTTTGGGCCTTCATTTTCATAGATTATTGAATAAAAAATATTTCCCTCAATTTACTTATTCAATTTTATATTTATCCCAATTATTTAGCTATTTTTGGTTGAATTGATTGTCTGTGGCCTACTTTACAATTTTAATTGATTTATCCTAACAAGAAAATTTTAGGTTAAACCATAAGAGAATTTAAGTTTATATAACAAATACATGTCATGTGTTTATAGATTTAATATAAATTTTAGATAGTATTCCCTCCGTTTCAATTTAGATGAGGTAGTTTGACTCGGCACGAAGTTTAAGAAAAAAAAGACTTTTGAAACTTGTGGTCTTAAAAACTTAAAGGGTAAAAGCTTTGTGGTGTCATGATATTTTGATTATAAAAACTTCTCCTTAAGAATAGAATGGAGATTTAAAAGTTAAATTATTTTTAAATTTAAAATATGTCATTTATTTTAAAATAGACTAAAAAAAAAAGTAGCCTATTTAATTTGAAATAGAGGAAGTAATGATTTTTACATGAAAAATATCTCATTTTAGGAAATGCGGGAACCTTATCCATACAGGTGTGAATAAAGACAATCTTACTTTCTTGTCAGATTATAAGTTGTTTGTCTAGCTCAGAAAAGCAACTTTGTTAAAGGGGTTTTCTAAATAAAAAGAATTGTGGGGGTAAGGGAAATGAAGGAGGGGATTATGTTAAAGTGGTTAAACTTAAGTACTATCACTAACCAAAACCCGATTTCAAATTAAGGAATCATATTCGTTGTAAACCAAGAAACTAATTATGAATTATTTTTCAAATTTCCAATCACTTTTCTGTTATAATGCCCATTTGCATTATGTCTTTTTCTCCCAAAAAGATATAGCCGTTAGTTCTTGTCCCCTATCCCCTCTAATCCTAAAACCTCATTACCCGTTTCGCAACAAATGACAACTATATATTCATAAAAGTTATGTTACTTTTCAGATTCTTGTTTTGACTTTGAGGAACACTTTTCTTAAAGTCCTCTACCTCGGCCACATACTCAGGATTTTCCTCAGGCGTCATCCCCCAAACAATTTTTCTATGGAAATTTATGACCTCCCGTAAGAAAAAGAAAAATAAATGTCTGTCATACTTCTAGGTTCCTCGAGTTGGGGTTGATTTATTCAAGGATAATTTTGTCTTTCAATATTTTATTACATAATGCTAATATATTTTTTAATCCGCGTTAAAAAATGTGATATTGTAAAATAATATCAAAAAGCTTTAATTATATAACTTTAAATAAAAAAAAGTCAGTTTCCTTGAATGATCAATATAATTTGTCATATGATAACTTTTTTTGTCGAAATCAAAATAATTGACAATTATAAGAATTTACGAATATGAACAATCAGATAATAAATCTAATGAGAAGAAAATGTCTTTTAGTAGTATTCTTTTCTACTCCAGTCATTATTATAATTTGTAATTGTACACATCAACTAAGTTGATATTACCTTTTCACGCTTGGTTAAAAATTATTTTACACATATGTCATCATATAATTCAACCAATATAATATTATGATTATATGCTCCCACATATTAAAGATTAATGTTCCCATATTCAAATTACTTGAAAATAAACATTAGTCTCAAATACTTTATACCATATAACACGTAACTTTATAAGCTCAACTATATTGTTGTAAATGTAAACATAGTTGTTGAGGTTGCAAATATTTAACACATACTTAATATAACTCCACAATTTATAAATCAAAACATGAATTTCAGTAAATGTTAACCATGTAGAAGCATAAGCTCAAAAACTAATACTAATATATGTAACTCACAAGGTAATATTAATATGGCTCGATCATTTGTATTGTATACGATAAAAATTGAGCTCGCCTGCGACATGGTAAGTTGGGCTAGAAACATGGCAATAAAGGACTGAACATCGACCCCAAGTCCCACTGGCTAGAACCCGAGAGCAGAACGCTTGCTTTCAAGAATATCGAGCCTTGATCCCGGAATCAATCCTAGCCTCGAACGAGCTCGAAGAAATATTGTTAGCATAGCCAACAGAAGACCGAAATATTCATGACTGGTCGGATATTACGGGGAAAATCTCGGCAGGTATCAATAAGGAATCGGTAATCAGTAAATCGAGAGATTTTTACCTTTTATAGAATTGTACCTAAAGTAGGACTCTTCTACTATATAAAGGGGGTCTGATAATTCATGAAGGACATTGTAACATGAATTCAAATGCAATGTATCATTTTTTTTCTATTATTAGTTCTTCTACTTTCGTTCATCAGCGCTTGTTGTTACGAGCCCAGATCGAGGGCAAATATTTCACTAGGGCTTAAATCATCTTCCTCGTGTGGTTTGAACTTACTTCATCCTTATTTATTTAATTTTTCTTTATTTAATGCTTTGTGTCAAATAAATTTGCTTATCCTTAAAACTATTTATAAATTTAATTATTAATCAATTTTGAGAGTAAATAGTTTGGGGCCCACCATGGGGCTGAGGATAATAGTGGCTATTCGATACAAATTTCTATAACACACATTGCATTACACTTGTTCTTTGGAGTGTTTCTAATTTCATGTTAAAGCTCAAAATGTCAAACTCCCAGTCAGCATCTCTACATGTTGACGATGTGTGCGGTCATCATGGCGAAAATAACAACATAATTCCCAATGGCGAGATACCACTTGTTGATCCCATTAGAATTTCGGTTGCTAACCCGATTGATGCCAAGTCGCATGTGGCCATCAGCGAAAGTTTGCCTACCGACCCCGAGAATAGCATCCGTGGTGAAGCCCGATCAGCAGCCCAAAATATACAAGACATTAGAGGGGATGGGATCAATTTACGAGTGATTTTCAAAATGTTGCAGGTTCAATAGAACCAAACCACGAGCCGAGCATAATTGAACCCGATCCATCCCGGGAAGCCACCGCAGAAACGAACAAGTCGCGGAGAGGCCAAATGAAAGTGAATCGGGAACCAACCCCGAGATCATAAAGATGCTCGAGGAACTAACCAAACCGGTAGAACCAGGAGAGAAGAAAATTGAAGTTAATGACAAAAACGTAGAAACCTACAATTCCAGGGTCAACCAAATCCCAGCAGCGCCGCCGATATTAAAAGGCCTGGATTCCAAAAAATTCATTCAAAAACCTTTTCCTTCGAGAGGGGCTCCAGAAGCCGGTCCCTAAGAAGTTTTGCATGCCCTAGATTCCTAAGTATAATGGAACGACTGACCTGAATGAGCATGTGACCTCCTATGCATGTGCCATCAAAGGGAACGACTTGGAGGATAATGAGATCGAGTCTATCTTGTCGAAAAAGATCGGGGAGACCCTATCAAAAGAAGCTATGATATGGTGTCACAACTTACCTCCTAATTCTATTGACTCGTCTGTTATGCTTGCAGATTCATTCATAAAAGCACATGCAGGGGCTATCAAGGTCGAGACCAGAAAGTCAGACCTTTTCAAAGTAAAGCAGAGGAATAACGAGATGCTCAAGGAGTTCGTGTCCCGGTTTCAAATGGAACGGATGGACTTGCTCCCGGTCGCGGATGATTGGGCATTCAGTCTTTCACCCAAGGACTCAAAGCTCGTTGGCTTCACAACAGTTGAAACAAAACTTGGTAGAATATCCGGCCGTTCACTTGGGCCGATGTCCATAACCGGTATCAATCGAAAAACAAGGTCGAAGATGATCAGCTCGGGGCTGCTTCCAGGTCCGTGTATTCCGTCAGAATCATTGACAAAGTCAAGAGATACATCGATCGCGAACCGAGGTCAAATAAGGATCGGTATCAGCCGTACAATGGAGACCGAAGAAGCAGTGGGTCCGGGCGGAACCCTATGAAAAATGAAAGAATAAATGACCGAGGTTAAAATAACCAGGGACTCATGAAGAAAAACAGCCTCGACAGGCCCGTCGGGCCTAAGGAAGCCCAAGACTATCGGAGTACAACTTCAATGTCGATGTCGCCACTATCGTATCTGCCATCAGACGCTTTAGAGATATCAAATGGCCTCGACCTTTATAGGCTGATCCAGCCCAAAGGGATCCTAACCTAATGTGAAAATATCATGGCAATCATGGCCACAAAACAAAAGACTGCCGATAATTAAGAGAGGGGGTGGCTCGGCTGTTCAATAACGGACATCTCCGAGAATTCCTGAGTGATCGGGCCAAGAACCACTTCAAAAATAGAGATTCTAATTAGCAGACCGAATAGGAGGAACCTCAGCATGTCATTAACATGATCATCGGTGGGGTCGACATTCACCAGGGGCCAATGCTGAATCGCACCAAAGCATCCATCAAAAAAGCAAAATGGACCTTGGGATTACGTACCAGAAGGAACCTCATCTTTCAACGACAAAGGCACAAAACGGATCCCCCAAAATGATGCACTGGTAATATTGGTACTCGTCAATAAATCTCGAATTAAGTGTGTGTTAATTGATCCAGGTAGCTCAGCCAACATCACCAGATCGAGGGTCGTGGAACAACTCAGTCTAGAAGATCAGATCGTACCTACGGTCCGAGTCCTGAACGAGTTCAACATGGCATGCGAGACCACTAAAGGGGAGATAACATTATCGGTGAACGTTGCTGAAACCATACAGGAAGCCAAGTTCTAGGTAACCGAAGGGGATATGAGATACAACGCTTTGTTCGGGAGGCCATGGATCCACAACATGAGAGCAATACCCTAGACACTACACCAGGTGCTGAAATTCCCAGCACACGGAGGAACCAAAACAGTTTATGGGGAACAATCGGCCGCCAAAGAGATCTTCGTGGTCGATGAGGTGATCCCGGCATCCACACTCTCGACATCGGAAGATCCAAATTGGATGGTCAAAGACGGGGCCGAATAGCAATCACTAATACTAGCCTCGATTGAATTGGAGGAACGAGGGGTAGAGGAGGACGACAACTACGTAGTCCCTAAATCTTTCATAGCCCTCGACGATTCCGACGCTACAAAATCAACGGTCGAGGAACTGGAGCCAGTCGTACTAATTGAACACTTGCCCGATCAAAAGGTATACCTGGGCATGGGGTTAAACCCCGAGCTCAGAAAAAACTCATTCAATTTCTCATATCTAACGAAGATTATTTCGCTTGGTCCCACCTTGATATAACAGGGATCCCGTCGGAAATAACCATTCACAAGCTAAGCCTGGACCCGAAGTTCCACCCGGTCAAGCAGAAGAGGAGACCCCAGCCTGAGGTCAAACATGCTTTCATCAAGGACGAGGTATCTAAACTCCTTAAAATAGGATCCATTCGGGAGGTTAAATACCCGGATTGGTTTGCAAACATAGTGGTAGTCCCTAAAAAAGAGAATAAATTAAGAATGTGTATAGACTATAAGGATTTGAATAAGGCATGTCACAAGGACTCCTTCCCTTTACCTAATATCGATCGCATGATCGATGCCACGGCCAGCCACGAGATCCTCAGTTTTCTCGACGCCTACTCCGGGTACAACCAAATATGGATAAACTCGGGCGATCGGGAAAAAACCCCCCTTCATCACTAAGTACAGCACTTACTGCTATAACGTGATGCCATTTGGATTAAAAAATACCAGTGCCACTTACTAACGCCTAGTAAACTGGATGTTCGAGGAACAAATAAAACAATCAATAGATGTTTACATTGACGGTATATTGGTTAAGTCCCTGCGAGCAGAGGACCATTTGAAACATTTGCAGGAAACCTTCAGCATATTGAAGAAGTACAATATGAAGCTGAACCCGGAGAAATGTGCATTTGGAGTTGGATCCGGTAAATTCCTCGGATTCATGGTATCCAACCGAGGAATCAAGATCAATCCCGACAAGATCAAAGCCATCGAAGATATCAAGATTGTGGACAACATGAAGGCCGTGCAAAGATTAACCTGACGCATCGCTGGCCTGGCGCGATTCATCTCGAGGTCCTCTGACAAGAGCCACCAATTCTTCTCACTATTGAAGAAGAAAAATGACTTCTCATGGACACCGGGGTGCCAACGGGCCTTGGAGGAACTCAAGAGGTATCTATCAAGCCCACTATACTTCATACTCCAAAGACAGACGAGCAGCTATACCTATACTTAGCAGTCAGTATCAGAAGTGGCGGTAAGTGGAGTCTTGGTCCGGAAAGAGAAAAGCACACAATTTCCAATTTACTATGTTAGCAGGACTTTAGGCGAGGCCGAAACTAGACACCCGCACCTGGAGAAATTGGCATTCCCTCTACTAAGCGCCTCTAGAAAGCTGAAACCGCATTTTCAATGTCACCCCATATCTGTTGTGACTACTTACCCATTGAGGAATGTAATGCATAAGCCCGAGCTCTTGGGACGGTTGGCCAAATGTGCCGTAGAAATCAGTCGGTACGATATTGAATATCGATCCCAGACCGCCATCAAATCTCAAATTTGGTAGATTTTATGGCTGGCTTTACGTCGGCCCTAATACTCGAGGTCGAAATAGAGTTAATGTTGAGCTCAGGGACTTTTTCGAGGATCTGGACCCTCTTTACGGACGGTGCCTCGAACAAAAAAGGGTCCAGACTTGGCATCGTATTGAAGCCACCAACAGGCACTGTAGTTAGACAATATATTAGGACTGTAAAATTGACTAACAACAAGGCCGAATATGAATCCAGGATTGTAGGTATCGAACTAGCCAAAAGCTTGGAGGCGGAGATAATCGAAGCTAAGTGCGACTCCCTCCTTGTGGTGAACCAAGTTAATAGGACGTTCGAGGTCAAAGAGGAACGAATGCAAAGATACCTGGATAAGTTGCAGGTAACATAACATCGGTTCAAGGAGTGGACTTTACAACACGTACCTCGGGACCAAAACAGTTAGGCCGTTGCCCTTGCTAATTGGGATCGTTGGTCGAGGACAATGAGTTCAACTCAGGGGCAGTCGTGCAACTCATAAGATCGGTAGTGGAAGAAGGTCACGCCGAGATAAACTCAACGAGCTTAACTTGGAACTGGAGAAATAAATACATAGAATATCTAAAGACCAGAAAACTGCCCTCTGATCCAAAAGAATCGAGGACCCTGTGTACGAAGGTAGCCCAGTTTAGCTTGTCCGAAGACGGAACCCTATTCAGAAGAACATTTGATGGCCCGCTCGTAATATGTCTAGGAACGGGAGATATTGAGTACGTTCTGAGGGAAATTCACGAAGGTACCTGCAGAATTCATTCAGGCGCCGAATCATTGGTTTGAAAGGTAATCTGAGCCGGCTACTACTGGATCGAATGGAAAAGGACGCGAAGGAATTCGTATGAAAATGTGATGAATGTCAAAGGCATGCTCCAATGATTCATCAACCCGGGGAGCTATTCGGTCTTGTCACCCTGGCCGTTCATGAAATGGGGGATGAACATCAGACGCCCCCTTCCATGGGCACCCTGTAAGGCACAATTTTATATTATTTATGACTGACTATTTTTCTAAGTGGGTGGAAGCCCATGCATATGAGAAGGTCACAGAGAAAGAAGTCATCAATTTTATCTGGGACCACATCATATGCCGGTTCGGAATGCCGGCCGAGATCGTGTGCAACAATGGGAAACAGTTCATCGGCAGTAAAGTAAGCAAGCTTCTCAAAGACCATAAGATCAAAAGGATCCTATCAATATCCTACCACCCTAGTGGGAACAGACAAGCAGAATCTACCAATAAAACCATAATCCAGAACCTCAAAAAGAGGTTGACTGACGACAAAGGAAAATGGAAGAAAATCTTGCCCAAAGTTCTATGGGCATACCGTACGACCTCGAAGTCTAGTACCGAAACCACCCTATTCTCACTGGCTTATGGCGCCGAAGCTCTAATAGCGGCCGATGTCGGAGAACTGACTCTCAGGTTATGACAAAGCCATGAATACGAGTCTGGATCTGATAGATTAAAGGCAT
Source organism: Nicotiana obtusifolia (assembly GCA_002018475.1). Taxonomy (NCBI): domain Eukaryota; kingdom Viridiplantae; phylum Streptophyta; class Magnoliopsida; order Solanales; family Solanaceae; genus Nicotiana; species Nicotiana obtusifolia. The sequence continues at coordinate 310,280 of MCJB01049886.1, forward strand.
GAAGCAACCCTTGTTCGGTTGGCTGCCCAAAAACAGCAGATTGAGAGGTATTATAATCGAAGAGCCAATCTTCAACATTTCAATTCGGGGACTTAGTGTTAAGGAAGGTCACGCTAAGAACCCAGAACCTGAGCGAAGGAAAGTTGGGGCCGAATTGGGAAGGTCCTTATCAAATTATCAAGATCACCGGAAAGGGATCGTACAAACTCGGAACAATGAATGGTGAGCAACTACCGAACAATTGAAACATAACTCACTTGAAGCGATATTACTGCTAAGGTACGACCCCATTCATTCCTTTTACTTATTTGCATTTTGGACTAACACTTGCAGGCGACCGTCGAAGAACGACACAATCGTTAGGCCTGAAAGCATGCATTGCACTCTTTTTCCCTTGAGCCAGATTTGTACCAAAAGGGTTTTCTGGCAAGGGTTTTAACAAGGCAACAGTAAATCATGCTAACTTAGAGTTGAAGGCCGGTTACAAACCGGTGTCAAGGATCACTACAGTAGTATTCAAGACTTATTTGTGATCGGCCTCGAACACTGGGGGCATCACCCTCGGATAACGACTTTAGCAAGGAAAGAAACTTTGTGACCGAAATGGTCTCAGCTCGATCGATAAGATTTAATGTAAGGGCCAAACGGTCAAATGAACGATGCCCACATAGATCGCTCGAGCCTTGACATAAAGCTTGTACACATGTGTAATCATATATATTACGCACAAAAATAAAAAGAAGTTTCTACCTTGCGGATAAATATCTTGTCCCTTAAAAAATTTCTTTTCTTTCTTTTCTCTTAAGAAATTTCCTACATTTGATCCCCTAAAGATATCGAGCCTGAGGGCCGTCTTTATCCGGGTTCAAAGGATCGCTCTCACTTGGGGAAAGCCGCCCAAAAATAAACTCAGACGGTCCAGGCACAAGACCTATTAGGCAGTGCCCCCGAACCTTAAAGACTATGGCCACCCCCATTCGAGGACTGTTTCCTGAGCAAGCCCGAATAACTCGGGGTAACAAGCCCACCAGGAAACACTCGAACTAAAAAGGCTACGGCCATATTAAAACAGCTCGAATACATCCAAGACCTGTAACAAAAAACAAGGCCTTCAAAATTTCTAAATCAGTTCAAAGGGCTACCCTCGACAAAACTATCATCTAAAAAGTTGTTAGTATTTTGGGGAAAGCTTCTGGTCATACTGAGCCCCCATGAATTGTAAACAAAATAATATCGAAAGAAGGCATGTTCGAACCTCCGAACAAGACCTAATTATTACATGCTAAGTCATTTTGATTTTTGCAAACATAAAGAATAAAGCGAAGAAAAACAAACTTGGAAATTGTCGAAGGGAAAAATGAAGCCATATATTATATGTAAAAAGTCTTACAAAGGCCGAACGGCCTTAACAAAAAGTACAAAAGTACAAAAATGAACAAAGGAAAATGTACAAGGCACTTAAACGGCCCGGTCTTCACCGGAGCCCACCTCGTCGCCAGGGTCTTTGGAGTCCCCTCCACCCTCGGATCCGCTCAAACCCTCAGAGTCTTCTTCATCCTCGGGATACGCCAACTTCTTGGCCCCGGCTTCGAGCCCCTTAGCACTCTCGATCTCCCGATAAGTCGAAACCTCGAGCATGAATTTCCTCGAGGGCCTCTCTTCGGGATTGCCGCTTTGCGAACTCGACGATATCGTTCAGTCGATCCTGGGCCGCCTCGACATCGACCTTGTATTGAGCCACAATCTCGTCAACATCAGCTTTGACCACCGCAACCACCGAACGTACTCCCCTCTGGATGCAGGAATAGCAACATGAACTAAATGTCTTGTCCAAGCCAAGGAACTTACACCAAAGAGTCCTGACAAAAGATGACTCAGACGAGATTCGACACTTTTGGATCCTTTCATCGAGCACCATTTCTTTTAGATAGAAAGGTGTTCGGACTCTATTGGATCAAGTCATAACCTAAGTCTTCTACTAGTAGACTACTATGGAGAGACTAAGTTCTATTTCAGATATTGGACTCTCTTACTGTGATTAGCTCCTACTAGTAAGAAGTTGTTCCCGAGCCAGGTTCCTTCGAGACCCTTGGCAAGATTTTCTCGATTGGAGACGGTCGAGCTTAGCTGAGACCGGAGCTCCTTAACTTTTTGGGCCCACACCTCGGCCTTTTCCTTTGCCGCCCGAAGCTGGACCTCTGTCGAAGTCAACTGCGCCCGAATAGTCTCCTTTTCTGAGACCAGGCGACCCATCCTACCTCTCCATTCTTCGGCCTCGACCATAACTGCATCCATCTCAGCTCGGAATTGGTTGATACGATCGATCTTCTGTTGGACCTGCGGATTCCGACCATTAGCCACAGTGTCTAGCTCATAGTCACTAACTTCAAATATTTTTACCTGTTTGACCAAGTCAGCATGCTCCTTTCGAACCAACTCCAGCTCAGCTCGGAGGCTCGTAGCCTCCCCTTTACGCTGCTCGCTAAGGACTTTGTAAGTATCTCTCTTCTTAGTGAGCCCTCGGACCTCGGCTTCAAGCTGGTTCAGCTCGTCCCGATATCGAAGGAAAATTTCTTGGTGAAGCACTGAGGCCTACAAACACAAAAGAAAAATGTTAGGGTTAACTATGAATTAGTTTAAGTACGAATTGAAGTCATCAAGACATATCTAAAAATTACCTGGTTTAGCGCCAGTTGTGCTTCGTTGAACAGGCAGGGGGCATCTACCTCATTCATCTTGGCTTGGTCTTCCTCAGTCATCAGACACTAAAGGTAACTGGCCACCCCTACGGGGGCAGAGAGGACACGGCCATCCTCTGCAATGGAGATGACGATTGATCATTTCCGGTCAGGATCCACACTCGGAGCTGGGAACCGGTTTATCAGTTCCGGGCTCGAGGAAGACTCTCTTGCTCTCGAAGATGGACTCTTCTTCGGTATATCTAAGTCACCCAATCCAGTGACATCCTCTGTGGCGGTGGAATCCACGCTATCAAAAATGCCGCGGAAGGGGCCGTCTGCTCCATGGGCCCCCTCGTTGGGATGCTCTTTTACCGTTTGGGCCTCGTTTTACATGGACTCAATGAACAAGGGTGATTCGGTGATGTCTATCACACCGAGTACTTCCTTTGGGGCACTACCCGCATACCGGGAAGCTGGGCCCCAGCCTCCACATCGACCTCTTTAGCTTGAGGGAGGCCGGTCTTGAGGTTCTCTGGTTCGAAGGCCCATTGCCCTTCGAGCTGCGATGGCACACGAGCTATCACGTCAAAGGCTTCTTCTTCTCCTTCTTCTTTGGATTCGTCTCTTAGCTGGTAGAGTGAATCCGGAGGTGGTGCTCGAGCACTGGTGCAGTATTTTTACTTCTGCACTAGCCTTTTTTTTTGTTTTCTTCTTCTCCGAGCCCGGGGAACTCGGAGCCCATTTTCTTTTCTTCTCTTCGGCCTATATCAGAGCAGGGGACTAGGTAGGTAAGTCCTCACTACCACTTGGAGGCCTCAGTTCGACATCCTTGGATATACCTACAAAAAGAAGTAAAGGGAGTAAGGACTTAATAGAAAAAGAGGGATCCAAATATTAGCTACTCAGCAAAGGAGTCTCACCATGGGAATGGGCCTCACAACAGCCCTTCGAGAGCTTGCACGATGAGCACTCGGAGTAAGGCATCTGTGATACGATGCCCTCAACCCACTCCTTGAGTCGAGGGATAGCATTCGGGACCCGAGCGATGGCTACACCACCACAAAACATTGATAAGAAAGAAGGAAATAAGTATGAGATTGACTTTCAAAAATAAAATTGTACTTACGTGATGTATTCCACTTCTCGGGGAATGGCATGCACTCAGCTGGGATGAGGTCCGAAGTCCTCACTCAGATGAAACGACCTTGCCAGCACTAATCCTGGTCTTCATCAATACTCGAGAATGGAGCCTTGCTAGCCAGGCATACAAGATATATCGTCCCCCCTTCCCCCGGAAGATTCGGGGACTATACAAGACAAAAAGATGGTCGACGGTGAACGAGCAACCATCGATTCTGCTCCCGAAGAATTGGAGGAGGATCACGATCCTCCAGAGCAAAGGATAAATCTGACCGAGACATACCTTGTACCTCTTGCAGAACTCAACGATGATCAGGTCCATTGGACCTAATATAAAGGGATAAGTATAAACACTTTGGTATCCCTCGACATGGGTGGTGATGGCTTCATCGGTGTCAGGGATCACTATGCCCTTACCGGCCCAGTTGCAATAATTTCGGACCGTAGGAAGGACTTCTTCAATGATCGAGCATATGTATCTAGAGACCTCCTCACACCGGCCCTGTACGGAGGAAGGTTTTTCGACCTTGAAATCAGCGGTTACCGAGCGTCCTCTGGGGATGAAAATTTTCAAAGGGGCATCTGGTATGGTTCATCGACAGCAGTACGCGAAACTATTTCTTTGGCCTCAGTAGCCGGCCGCATAGTAGAAGTGTTTCTTTTTGGGCAACGGTTTTTGAAGTCTTTTTTTATTTTATTAAAAAATAGAGGAAAAATAGAGGAAGAGAGGAAGTTGAAGGAGTGCACTTGTTGTCTTGAGATGGAGATGTACAAAAGTTCTTGCAAAAGATCTCAAATAAACCAGAGTATAATTGCTAGAAAGTAATGAAATTTTGAAAATATGACGATAGAAGTTTGAATGTAAAGTTAAAATGAATAAAGGTAGAGGTATTTATAGTATTTCAGTGGCGGTTCGCATCCATGAATGACCTACCGGTGACTGACATGCATTTATTGCCGTTAAGACTTGGCTGACGAGACGTTTTGTTTGTTTTGTCGTTTCTGTCACGGGGTATTAAATTAATAATCGGAATCTCTTGTCATTTCTCATCGTCTACTCTCCGGAAGACGAGGGGACTATCTGTATACAGTAAAAATCAAGCTCGCTTGCGACATGGTAGGTCGGGCTCGAAACATGGCAATAAAGGACTGAAGACCGACGCCAAGTCCCACGGGGATAGAATCCGGGAGCAGAACGCCTGCCTTTGAGAATATCGAGGCTGTGATCCCGAAATCGATCCTAGCCTCGAAAGAGCTCGAAGAAATATTGTTAGCATAGCCAACAGAAGACTGAAATATTCGTGACCGGTCGAATATTACGGCAAGAATCTCGGTACATATCAATAAGGAATCGGCAATCAGTAAATCAAGAGATTTTTTACCTTTTATAGAATTGTAGCTAAAGTAGGACTCCTTTACTATATAAAGGGGGTCTGATAATTCATGAAGGACATTGTAACATGCATTCTAAGGCAATATAACATTATTTTTTCTGTTATTAGTTCTTCTGCTTTCGTTCATTAGCGCTTGTTATTACGAGCCCAGATCGAGGGCAATAATTTCAGTAGGGTTTAAATCGTCTTCCTCGTGTGATTTGAACTTACTTCATCCTTATCTATTCGATTTTTCTTTATTTACTGCTTTGTGTCAAATAAATCCATGTATCCTTAAAACCACTTATTCGATTTTGAGGGTAAACATGTATATTTCAGCATAACATAAAGAACATCTAGATGATACAGTAAAAATTATCATATTCAACTTAGAAATCTAATAAGCAAGGATATTTTATGTTCTTAGGCACAAGAACGACATAAAATTTATTAAAGGTTAAACTCAAATAATATCCAGATAAAAATATCTTTCGTTTCATGATCTTAAAACAACATAACAACTTTCAAGTATAGCGATAATCTTCTTAAATAATATATTTCATGTCACTCTATTTCTTGAAAATAAATTCGCATAATTTCATGTATGTGACGTATCTATATGCCAACTAGTTATTTGCGTTATTTCAAATAATAACAACTATAACCATTAAATATGTTATTTTTAATCAAAACTTGATGCAAACATGATATATTTTGAGGCAATCGCTTTTATGAGATGTCTTCCCTATCATTCACATAAGTTAAAGACTTCATAAGAAAATAATAGGCTCGTAACAGAGAAACAAATATGTCACGGCCTGAAATTCCCACCCTTGGGATCTTGATGGTGCCTAACATTCCACTTGTTAGACAAGCCAACCTTAGCTATTTTTATTAGCCATTCTTAATAATTCAAATCAAATGATAACAATAAAACAGTCTGAAATAAAGTGATAAACTAATAAATGACGCAATCCAAATACAATCCCACAAACTGGAGTCGCAAATACATGAGCGTCTAGAGTACTACAGATAATAGTCTGAATAAAACAAAACTATTTGGAATAAAATAAACAGCAAACAAGACATAGAAGGGGACTTCAGGGCTACGGACCCAAACAGCTGTACCTCAAGTCTTGACAGATAACTGGATCCGAGCAATCTCACTCAGCGTTGCTGGGACGAACGTTGATATCTGCACGAGATGTGCAGAGTGTAGCATGAGTACAACTGACCACATGTACTCTGCATGTGCCGAGCCTAACCTCGATGAAGTAATGACGAGACTAAGGCGGGTAACTTACAATAACTTGTACGCAATAATAATAACAAGAAAAACAAGGAATAGAAGTAAAGCAGTTAACTTATGAACACGAACTCAAAATCCAGCTACCAGAGAGCCCAGAATAACAAGTATCATAAACTCATCTCAAAATAGAGGCAAATACAATAATCACAAACAAATACCACATATACAATTCGTTGCGGCGTGCAACCCGATCCCACCATATCATTATCTGTCAATTAAACCACTCATGCAAGGGAAACCACATTATAGAAGGCAACACATATCACCGAGCAATAAGGCAAGGAAAGCATATGACAATTTAGACATGCAAGTAAAGCAAATAGAGACAAGTAGCAAATAAGCATGAAGTTATGGAAGAGACAAATAATTTACTACAAGAATAATTACATGACAAGTGACAATTATGACATAGAAGTCAAATAAAGCATGTAACAATTAAGACATGGAGCAAGACATATCATAGAATTACCGAAAACATGGAAACAATATCGTTACGGCGTATATACACTCGTCACCTCGCATATACGCCGTTTTCCCACATAATTCACATAATACATAGTTCATGATTTCCT
>MCJB01049887.1:0-27617 GCA_002018475.1 Nicotiana obtusifolia
GAACGAAGGCTTGCAATGGAGGTTCTGCAGAAGATCCTTCGACATCAAGGGGTTCAGTCCTTTCAACAGATCGAGCAGGGGATGACTGACTTCGAGGCACGGATTTGGATGTTTTTGCCATGGCGATGAAGGGAAGTAGAATATTTCAGAAAGTATTCTTGAAATAAAGAAGATGAGCAGCGGAGAAGAACTAAATAAATCAGCAACAGAAGATAAAGTAAAACAAATAAGCCAAGTGTGAGGTATTTAAACTTTTTCAAAGAACTGTGGCACGGAGTACGATGCGGGCAGCAATTGAGACGCGCGCATTTAATGCGATGTGAAAGTACTGACCTCTGCAAAAGAATAGGCAATGATTACCTACGCCTGCAATTGAGCACGTCACTGCTATGCCGTCATATATGGAGGTTCTCTGAACAAGGAACGTCGGCGAGCAGGTTTCTGCAGCACGGTACAAGCCAGCACCGGTTGCTTGGTTGGTAAACCTAAAGCAGAGAAAATTTCATATCGTTTTTTGTCCTTACCCTCCAATAAACGAGGGGACTATCTGTATTGGGTCGAATACAATTAAGCAAGGTCGGGTCAAATAATCAAGCTGGGTCGGATGCTATTAAGATCGTACTGGCAGACTTCTCGGGTCGGAATCACAAAGTCAAACGGAGTTGTCAGAGAATAACGGTTAGTCCGGTCGATCAAGAAAGACCGCATGATCGAGGATCGATCCTGGCCCTTACGTTTCGCCTCCTAACAGATGTTTTGCCTAGAGTTTCGCTGCAACCTTTTATATCGTTATTTAAGGATCTTAAATGTATTAAATCCCATAATAAGTAGGGCTTTCCTTGTAATCAGTTCATAGTCTTTATTGTAACCTTTGCACTTACCTATGTAAATTGAATGTAAGAAAACCTTTACACTAACCCATGCAAAGGAGGTCTGTTTATAAGCATAAGGCATACCCCCTTTGCAGGGCAGATTTTTCTGAATTGAAACATAGATTCTCGTCTGATAAAAGAAAAGCATTCTCACTTGTTTATTATTTATATGATTTATTATCTAGCCACGGTTTGATTGTTCTATTGCTCCATTCAATTCCAAATACTCAAGATTTGCCTTCATTCGATAGCAAAGAAATTTACAAATCCTTAACCCTATTATAAATTTAATTGTTATCCAATTTCTAGGGTAAACAGGATGAACCATTGTTGTGATTCCTTTTCCAAGAGAAATAATTGTCTTGTTCTAGTAAGTAATTAGATATGCCCATCATTGTTTGGAACTTAGTATTTGAAGTCGATCATTAATCACAACGTCCTTTTTTTCATGCATGCGTATTTATATTATGCTTGAGTGCTCATTTTTAGTCGGTTTGGCTAAATTTTAGAAAATAATTATTTTAAAAAGTACTTTTTGTAATAAGTGCTTTTCAATAATATAATTTTGGAGATTAGCAGTTTTGTTTGATTTATAAATTTAAAATACTTTTGCAAACAATTTATACTTAGTTAAGGTTCCAAAAGTGCATCGGGGGAAAACTATTTTTTCTTCTTCTAAGACAACTTCTTTTGCTACTCAAAACACTTATTATTTTTTTTCTTAAGAGCTTGACCACATACCTTAAATCTAAAAATTAACCTTTTTTAAAATAAATTAGTAAGCACTTTTGTCTCCCTAGAAATCTGCCCAAACATGCTATAAGTTTCTAATTTTGCTAAGTACGATGGAATAAATATATGTAATTACTTTCTCGTTTGATTTTTGAATATTTTATTATTTTAAATATATTAAATGTTCCTACATAAGAGGATACAAAAACTTTCCCACCAACTTTCATTAATTTTGTATTTTAGTGGTCTGTTTTTTCCTTTTTCTTTTCCATTAAAGAGCCAATTAAGATGAGAGTTTTTACTCTAATTTCTAAGATAAGATTTTCCAAATTAAATACAAGAAAGTTAAATTTCAAGATTTTAAAAAGCTTTTTTATTTTCTTGTAGTAGTTGGTAATTAATTAGATTTGTGACCAAACAGATATGAAAGAGAGGAAATGACCTCCTATGACCAATTAAACTTTTAATAGATGAAAATTACCGTATAAAGCAGGTGGCGGATGTAGAGCATTGAGTTCATTTGTATTTAGTGTCTCGACACGAAATGCAGAAATAATTATGAAACATTTCTAAAATTTTAATTTATATTAGATTATGAACTCATAAGTAAAAAAAATATAATGCATTTAGTTGTAAGAACTTACAAGTCGAATGCATCAAATTTAAATCATGAATTCGTCTCTAATGTAAAGATCTTCCGTATATTATTTACTAATCTCTTGTGTTATTAATATTTCACCAATCTCTTATAAAAAGGTTATATATAACTAAAAGCACATTTGTATTGGATCATAAAACCACTTGGCACATGCAAATAGGTGTAAAATCTCACATTTGAATTAGAAAATAAATCGCAAAATTTTGTTTTTAAGAAAATCACATAAATTCTTGAAAATATCAGACCATGAGATTGTCTTGTTTATTCCACACCTTACCGAATAAATCTTCTAGCCTATGCGCTTTGCAAGTGGAAAAATCAAAGTAGATACTAATTAAAACTGATTTGTGAATAATTCTTTGACAAAAAAAGGGCAAACAGAAACAACAGTAGATTATCTTAAACAAGTTTTTCGATACTCACAAATACTTTCGCTACTTGAGTTTTTTCTCCGTTTTTCCTCTTTAATAAAATTAGAGTTTGGTTGAAGATTTAGGGGGATTTTTCAATGGTTAAGAAGAATAAAAATCTGAAGTATGTCTTCTTCCTTTTGGAAGTATTATGATTCATTAGCCGGAAAAAAAAATTAAGTAGGAGAGGTATAATTAGTAACATAATATTCTTCTTACATTGAAAAAGGTGTTTGAAAGAATCAATTATGTTCGGGAAATCTGCAAGAAACATGTAATGAAGTTGAATTTCAAACTTTTTAAGTATCTTTTTAATGGAGAACATGTAGTGATAGCTAGCTGTATACAGTATATTCTTTCATTTATTTGTTTATCTATTATTAATTTATTTTCCAGATATATTATTAATAAGATATCTTACTCTTGCCTACTTAGAGAGTAGTATAGCTACTTAAATTATGCAAAGCAGGTCGATTCTTCTTTAGTCCATGCATTCGACAAATGGCAGAATACGGTTTCTTCACAATTACTCAATGCAAGCTTTTAATGAGAAGTTTTCTTTTTTTCTTTTCCTTTTTCTTTTTTTTTTTTTGAGAAATAGCTTTGTTGGATTTTCAAACTAGAGTCGTGCTGAGCGCCTAAAGATATTTTTTTATTTGTTAGTTTGAGTGTCTTTCTAAATTACTAAAGAAATTTGTTCTTTGCCTTACTCCTTACGAGTAAACTAAATAAATAGTAAAAGAAGAAGAATAATTTTTACATAAAAAATTATCCAGCTGGAGGTGCAAAAGTCACGACCTGTCACATAGGATTTTAACTTCAACTCCACTAGAACAAATGAGTCAAATGTACTAAGTACAAGATTTATAAACTAATACCCACGCACTTCTCCTACTTCTCCTTCTTGAATGAATTACAAGTTACTCTAACTTGCACGCTCAACAAATACTCCAACTAACATGTTTCGTATGACATCTTGATTACAACTTAATCTCATAATAAACATGAACTAACAAATTCAAGAAGAACACTGACTTTCAGAACACACCGATAATCGACTTGCGTGTTGAACATGAAATATTGTATGTCGTTCTTCAGTTGACGTGCAAAAAAAAAATAGTCTTCACAGTCCATAGGGAAAGTATTTAACTTCTCAGGACTTCGAGATCTTTGAGAGTCCTGTATGTAGTCAACCTCTCGTTTACCAGTAATCCTGAAGTTCTAAGGGCTCCACGAATCTTGTGACTCATGTCAAATATTTTTGGGTAACAGTGCTTATCGTATCAAAAGTCCTTTCCAGCAATATCGGATTGCAATAACTTTGTGTAAAAATTATTAGTTTGTAAGAACCTTCAACAGCTACTTTGAAAACCTAGTTCTTTGTACACGTTCACTAAACACAATTATTAATCATATTCACCACGCTGTTGCAAAAAGAGCAGTTGAATATGTACTACTCAAACGGTTTTAATTGAACACGTCATTTTAACACTACATTCGCGACTGCTTCAAGGGTCTTTCCTAATTTCAAACATATAAAGTCCAATATTTTCATTGGGTTTCAAAATTGATCACGGAGAAAACCAATTTAAAATGTTCTTGAGATAGGTTTAGCTAGAATCTTGTCAACAATTTTTCCTTTTAGGTCATAGATAAGAGTTCTAATAATTCTTTAACGTCTTTTCTCGAAAAAAAAAAATAATGGCAATATTTCTTCTACCTACTATAGAGAATCTTTATCTACAAAGATTGCTCTTAAGCTAGCTATGTTATCATTAAGTAAAATATTGCAATACGTTATGAATGATCACTCACAAAATCTTGGCATAATTTGTTCTTCAAAAGGTTTATTTATTTTCATTTTTTTATTCCGAATTTGAAATTGTTTGTCGTCGTTATTTTTAAGTTTCAAAGACGTAAGGTTATTTCCACGTCGTCCAAGGGACTTGTCTACGAATGTAACAATAGTTTTACAAAATAGTAGTATATACGATCAAAAGATGAAGTAATAAAATTGATTTAACTATCAAGGCATATATAATAATGTATGCACATAAGTTTTTCTGAGTTACCAAATTCTTCGTCTAGAACAACCAATTATACAATATGTTTACCCTTAAAAATAGTAACAATTAAATTTGTACGCGGTTTAAAGAATACGTGATTTAATTCAATACGAATAATCTAAGAACAGCAAGTAATTAAATCAAAGAAAGAATGAAGGATCAAACCAATCGTAACATGACGATCAAGCCTGGTTTTAAGTTGAACGCTAAAAACCCGCCTCGATCGGACCCTCGATATAGGCTCGGTTGCAATTAAAGAAGAGAATAGATGAAGAACACTTTGAATAATAGCTAGAAGACAAAAATAAACTTTTATTACTTTGATATGCGTGTCAACAGTGTGTTAAAAATGAAGAAATTCTCCCCTCTATATAGTAGTGGAATTTCAATCTTAATACAAGTCTAAATAAGGTAATAATCCTCTTTTTCTGATAAATGTCGATCTGCAGTTGATATTAGACGGGATTTGCGCCGTAATCTCCGGTTGAGAGAGAATATTACAGCTCCCCACTTGTCATACCCAACCGTTTCTCCTTTTCCCATGGTCTCGAATACTTTTCTTGGTCCCGGTCCGTTGTTCTGCTGTGTCCGATCCTAGATGCATCGTTCACTCCTCCCGAGTTCCGACATGAGGGATCCTTTGGCCTTGCTTGTAGTTGCGTCGGACTGTGCTTTCGTCTCGTTTACTTATTAGGGATTCAGGGATAACATTACCCCCTCCCTCCCCCAATTTTACCTGTACACAGATAGTCCACTCGCTTTTCGGAGAGCAGATTTATCGAAGCGACGACAAGCCATTAATTGACCCCAGTTCCTTCTTCCGTACGTTGTAACCGGGTTGACGGGTTAGTAAAACGTCCCATCAGTTGCGTCGTTCTGACTTCGGACACGTGTTAACCGCCAGTTGACCGTCCTGGAATACGAAACGTCATGCATTAATTACCTCTTCTCTATAAAAGCTTCGGTCCTTTTTTCACTTTTTTACTATTCGATTCCAAAACTCCTTAAATTACCCCCCGAACTTTTCACTTGCTCTTAACTCCTTCAAATCTTCATGCATTACTCTTCCTATCTTCCTATCTTCATCTTCCCACCTTTAAATCTTCATACTTCATCCTTGAACCTTTAAGTTTGACCTTCAAATCTTCATCCTCATCAAAACTTTATACTCACCTTCATATATTCATATTTTCCAGAACTCAATGGCGAAGACTTCGCAATCCGAGCCTCAACAGACCATCCCTTCAACTTGTAACCCAGCGACGGATGCTGAGGTGGTGGTACCTGAAGCGGCTCCAGAAACTCCCCTGAAGAACTTCATCCCCGGAGGCTGCTCTATAGAAAACAACTTCAAGGTCGAAAAGCTTCCAGTCAATAGAATCGAGGCAAAGAGGTATCGAGGTGCATATGCTCCATCACCGAGGACACACTCCCTACCGTTCGGGAGTACTGCAAATGGGAGGGCAAAGAAGTGGTCGTCCCCGGTCCTGCTGAGGACATCACCACACATGTGGAGGGGTATCTAAGTGTTTTCACATACCCATTCACACTTGCGCCAATGGATGCCATAGTCCTCAACTTTTGCAAAAATTATGTGGTCTGCCTCAGGCAGATTCACCCATCCTTTTGAAGGATCGTAGTCCTCCTCCACCACTTTGTTAATAACACCGAGGCACCCCGATTTACCGTCGACCATATGTTTCGTCTCTATAGTCCCTAAATCTTCTGAGGGGGATTAATCAAGCTCATTCTTCAGACAAATAAAGCTCCATTCTCGACCATCGACGAAGATAGGGATCGAGGCTGGCAAGGAAGACTCGTTCGGGTGAAAACCGAGGATCTCATTCCCTCCGAGTTCCTGCCATTCTCTGAAAAGTGGAACCTAGCCCGTAAGTCCTTCTCCTTTTTGAGTATTTAGAATTTCTTTTGGAGTTTTTGTTCTTCTTCTTCATTGCCTTGTTCTACCATCGTGCAGTTGTTACTCGAGTCCTAGTACAGTTCCCTACTTCAAAGAGTAGGACGAAGGGATCTACATACAGATGTCGTCTTTCCAGCACGGATGGCACAAACTCTCGAAGGGCAAGTGGGAGGCACGTTCCCGTGGTGCGTGCTTTTCCCGACCAAAATTATTTACATATTCAACTGTCATTTTCACTAAATTCCTCTCCTTCTTTCATAGGTTTTCCCAAGACCACTGAGCTCCAGGCATTGGACGAGGATGGGGCTTCGTCCTCACCCGATAAACCCTCCACTTTGGGACTGCCTGAGAATGCTGCGAGGAAGGAGGACAAAAGGAGAAGAAAGAGGAAGTCTTCGGGTTCCCTGGACGCCGAAGCCAAGAAGAAGAGGGTAGCAGTCTAGGCCCGAATGAGCAACAAGAAGAGTACCCGGGCCAGGGCACCAGACCCGATTCCCTCTACCGGCTCAGGGACTATCCTGAAGATGGAGACCTGGAGTTTGTCACCCATGGGTCGGCTATTGATGACTAAGAGAGGGCGGTGACCGAGGGAAGTGACTGAGAGGTCGACCCCTCTTTGGCTCGGGAACCAAAAGAAAAACCAATGGCTATGGCCTCCAGAGAAGCTACCCCTGCTCCGAGGGAAGCCGTCGGTGTCATTGACATCACTGAATCACCGTCTCATACAGAGTCCTTATTCGATGAGGCTCAAACCGCCAAGGAAAAACCAAACGAGACGGCACGGGCCGTAGATGAGGCCTCTCAACCTAATCTTTGAGGATGTGGACATCGGAGCGTTGGAGGGTTACTCCGGGTTCGGTCACCTGGAGATCCCAAAAAAAGACGTGTCATTAGAAGCAGAGGGGCCGAGCTCGAGCTCAAAGCTATGAAGCAGTTCCTGCTCTGAGCGTGGATCCCGACTGTAAAATAACGGTCGTGTTTACGATCCTAGCGAATACCTAGATATTGTCCGAACCGATTGGTGTCGCCAATTATCTTTGTTGCTTGGTGACCAAAGAGGATCAGGCGAAGATGAACGAGGTGAGCTCTCCAAACCTCTTCAACAAGGCGTAACAGGCACTAAACCGGGTAAGTTTCCCTTTCTTTGTGTCCTTTGTGTAGCTCTTTTAACTGCAGCGTATCTTCATGATCTTATTAATTTTTTTTTCAGGCTTCCGTGCTCCATCATGAAAGCTTCCATCGGTCTTGGATGGAAGTCAGCCAGCTCGAGTTTGAGCTTAAGGAGCAAGTTCGGCAGAAGGACATGTATAAGGATCTTAGCGTGTAAAAAGACGAGGCCCTCAAGGATCTCCCCCTTCTCCAGGCTGAGCTAGAAAAAACTCAAAGGGAGGCTTCATCCATGGAAGGGGAGCATGCCGAACCGGTCGAGAAGGTAGGGATATTTGAGATAAAAAATGAGAGGCTAAGTGTAGCAGCTAACGAATGCAAAAGGAGTAGGATGGACCTTCTGGCCTCGAAAAAGGAGGCTACCAATAGGAGTTGGCATCAGTCAAGGACCAACTTCGGGTGACGAAAGATAAGGTTGACAAGTGGTCTCGGCTAAATGATGAGCTCCGAGCACAACTGGGTTCAGCCGTTTTGGAACGGGACGACCTTGGCCGGGAGTATACCACGTTGAAGTCCAAGTTAGAGGCAGCTTCGACCGATTCCTCCGAGGTCGAGGAGATGCTGGCTCAATAAAATAATGACGTGGAAATAGCTGAGGCCTGCTTAATAACTAAGGTCGAGTATGTAAAGTTGATATTCCGGAAGGAGACCCTCGAGGAGATTCACACCCGGGGTTCTATCTATCGGTGGAGGTTAAAGAGGCCAAGAGGCTCGAGGCCGAGGCTAAAGAGCTATATGAGCCCAAGGGTTTCGGTACTGAATCGGGCTCTGGTGAATACTAGGCGGAGATGACTTAGCTTATTTTTTGTTTTCTTTTGTCTATTTCTTTTTGTTTATTTTGAGGTCGTTTTATCATGCCTTTGTAAATATTTTTGGAATATTTAAAATTTCCCCTTTGTCTATACTGTGTCTTTTACTTTTTAGTATCTATTTGCAACATTCTATTTGAATATTTTTATTAATGCCTTAGCATAAAATTGGACATAATCTAGATACTCCTTCCCCCGAAGCCCGAATGAGGCCTGGTTTCGATAACAACTCTGAGTTGCTTAGGCTTCAAAATACGCAAAAAAAAATGAAGACTTTTAAGATACTTAAATGTTTCAATCGTACACGAAGGTGTTTTGCCGAGGGCAACCTTTTAATAAGTTTTAATCATATGTAAGGACCTTACTTTCTAAGTACAGGATTGGACGTCTCCGAGCCGTTTTGAGTTGGCTGTAGCCTTTCATGTTTGAGACCTACCTAATAGGCTCGGTGCCTCCGGGATTCGATAGCCTGAGCTGTCCGATCTTTTTATCGGACAACAGTCCCCAACTCGGGTAGGCCCATAGGCTCTAGGATTTAGGATCCATTATTTGTTTTAAGTAACTCTACGATTATATCGATGTTGTAAATGCGACATGATAAAATATAGAGGGCAAATTTCTTTCATTACTTTGCATGTATAGTATATAATCGGAGGTGCATAGGCTTTCTGCCATGGAAAGAATGAGCTACACAGGTATAGCTCGTTTGACCGTTTAACCCTTATAATGAATTCTAATAATCGAGCCTTGGCTTTTAATCATCAAATAAGAACACCTTCTAAGGACCCTAACTTAGGGGGTAATGGCCCCCCGCCCCTAGTATTTGAGACTGAACTTGTGAGTACTCTAATACTGTTGGTCCAGTACGGGTGGTCAGCAATTCCAGCCTCAAGCCGATCTTCGAAACTAAGGCAGCACATTTTACCATTGTCTCGTTAAAAACCTTGCCGTAAAACCCACTTCGGGAAAAGCCGGTCCAAGGAAAAAACAGTACAACATGTGCTTTCAGACCTAATTGTCAAATTTACCCTCGGTCAAGTACCTGCATAAGTTAGTCCAAAGTATAACAAATTTCAAAGGGAATTTTGTTCGTACCTTAGCAGTAGTACCGCTTTAAATGTGCCACGTTCCAGTTGTTCTGTAGTTGCACACCGTTTCCTGACTCGAGCTTATATGAACCTTTCCTGATTATTCTGGCAACTCTATATAGACCTTCCTAGTTCAGGCCTAGTTTCCCGTCCTTGGCTTTTTGGTGTGTAGCATAACTTTCCTTAATACCAAGTCCCTGACTTGGAAATGTCGAAGGTTAGCTCTTCGGTTGTAGTACTTCCCCACTTGCTGCTTTTGGGCCAACCAATCGGACCAGGGCGGCTTCTCGCCTTTCGTCCAATAAGACCAAACTCGTGGTCATGGCCTCACCGTTTGACATCTCAGTAGCATACTGGAACCTAAGGATTTATCCCCCACCTCAGCCGGGATTAGGTCATCCGCGTTGTAGACTAAAGAGAATGGGGTTGCACCGGCAATTGACTTCGAAGTCGTTCGATATGCCAACAAGATTTCAGGCAAGATTTCTTTCCATTTTCCCTTCGAATCGGTCAATCTCTTCTTCAAGTTTTGGAGATAGTTTTGTTTGTTGACTCCGCTTGCCCGTTCCCACTAGGATGGTAAGGTGTTGATAAGATCTTTTTGATTTTGTGATCTTCGAGAAATTTATTTACCTTACTGCCGACGAACTGCTTTCCGTCATCTCAAACAATTTTGGCCGGTATCCCGAATCGACATATTATGTGATCCCAGATGAAGTCGATGACCCCTTTCTCCCGAACCTTCTCGAATGCTTGAGCTTCGACCCACTTGGAGAAATAATCGGTCATGAGTAGTATGTATTCGTCTTTACTGGGTCGCCATGGCAGGGCATCGGCGATGTCCATCCCTAGTTCATATATGGCCACAGCGATAGAACCGGGTGAAGCATTTCTCCCGGTTGATAAATTATTGGGGAGTGTCTTTGGCGCTCGTTGCATTTTCATACGAAGTCTTTCGCATCTTTCTCCATCTCGTTCTAGTAGTAACCGCCTCTGATCAATTTTTGAACCAGATATGCTGCTCCCGAGTGATTTCCACAAGTTCCCTCGTGTACTTCTATCATGGCGTAGTTAGTCTCCCGTGACCCAAGCACCTAGCTACTGGCCCGAAAAAGGATCTTTTGAACAATTTCCCTCGACCAAACTAAACCTAGCAGTAGTAGTCTATGTATTAGTTTCTCCAATCCCAATTCAAGCTCGTCGAGTTCACCTCGGCGTGACCTTCTTCTACCACCGAGTTCATCAGCTATACTACTACCCTGGAGTTGAATTCATCGGAGTCGATCGATGACCCCAAATTGGCCAATGGATCGGCCTCGTTATGTTGATCCCGAGGTACGTGCTGTAGAGTCCATTACTTGAATTGGTGCAAGGTTGCCAGCAACTTATCCAAGTATCTCCGCATCCGTTCCTCTTTTACTTCAAACGTCCCATTGACTTAGTTTACGATAAGGAGGGAGTCACATTTGGCCTCGATCACTTCGGGCCCCAGGCTCTTAGCCAGTTCTAGACCTGCAATCATAGCGTCATACTCACCTTCATTGTTAGTCAGCTTTACAGTTCTAATAGACTGCCTAATTATGTCAGCTGTAGGTGGTTTTAACATGATGCTCATCTCGGACCCCTTTGTGCTGGAAGCACCGTCCATGAATAGGGTCCAGATCCCCGAGCTAATCCCTGAAGTGAGCAGTAATTCCTTCTCGACCTCGGGGACCAAGGCCGGCGGTAAGTCGGCCACAAGGTCCGCCAAAACTTGAGATTTTATGGTGGTCCGGGGTTTGTACTCGATATTGTACCCGCTAATTTCTACAGCCCATTTGGCCAACCGGCCCGAGAGCTGGGGCTTATGTGTGGCATTCCTGAGCGGGTACGAGGTCACGACACATATGGGGTGGCATTGAAAGTACAATTTTAATTTCCTATAAGCACCAATTTTTCTAAGTGTGGATACCTTGTTTAGGCATCTCCTAAGGTTCTACTAACATAATAAATAGGAAATTACGTACCTTCTTCTTCTCGAACCAGGACACCACTTACCGCTACCTCGAAAACCGCCAAATAGAGGTATAGATGTTTGTCCGCCTTCGGAGTGTGCAATAGGGGAGGGTTCGACAGGTATCGCTTGAGTTCTTCTAAAGTTCATTGGTATTTCGGAGTCCAAAAGAAATCGTTCTTTTTATCAATAACAAAAAAAAACTGATGGCTCTTATCCGACGATCTCGAATTAAACCGGCCCAACGCAGTTCCGCCCGGCCAGACTTTGTACCGCCTTAATGTTGTCAACTATGGTTATATCTTCTATAGCTTTTATTCTGTCGGGGTTAATCTCTACTCTCTGATTAGATACCATGAACCCGAGGAACTTGCCCGACCTGACCCCGAAGGCACACTTCTCCGGGTTTAGCTTCATGTTATACTTCCTTAATATGTCGAAGTTTTTCTACAAATGTTTCAAATGGTTCTCTGCTCATAGGGACTTAAGCAACATATCGTCAATATAAACCTCCATTGATTTTCCTTTTTTTTTCGAACATCCGGTTAACTAGGTGTTGGTATGTGGCATCGACGTTCTTTAGCCCAAACGGCATTACGTAATAACAATAGGTGTTGAATTTGGTTATGAAAGAAGTTCTTTCTTGATCACCCAGGTCCATCTGAATTTGGTTGTACTCGGAATAAGTGTTGAGAAAACTTAGTATCTCATGTCCAGTCGTCGCGTCGATCATTCAAATGATGTCAGGCAAAGGGAAAGAATCCTTCGGAAACGCCTTGTTTAGATCCTTATAGTCTACACACATCCTAAGTTTGTTTCCTTTTTAGGTACGATTACCACGTTAGCTAACCAATTTGGGTATTTAACTTCCCGAATGGAACCTATTTTCAAAAGCTTAGATACCTCATCTTTGATGAATCTGTGTTTAATCTCAGACCGTGGCCTTCTCTTTTGTTTGACTAGATGGAACTTTGGATCCAAGCTCAATTGTGAGTTGCTATTTCCAGTGGACCCCTGTCATATCTAGATGGGACCAGGCGAAACAATCGGCATTAGCTTTAAGAAAATAAGTTTTTTCCTGAGCTCGGGAGTTAGTCCCGAACCCAGGTATACCTTTCTATCCGGTAGGTGCTCGATCAGTATAACCTACTCCAATTCCTTGATTGTTGACTTAGTGGCATCGGTGTCATCGGGCGCCATAAAAGATCTGGGGATGTTGTAATCATCCTCTTTGTCCGCTACGTGCTCCTCCTGTTTTTCCGGCCCGGTTAAGGTCGCGATCATTGATTGCTATTTAGTTCCCTTTTCTTCGGCCAGTTCCATGCTTTTTGATGTCAAAACCATGGGCAGCGAGATTACTTCATCGACAACGACCATTTCCTTCGCGGTCGGCTTTTCTCCGTAAACTCTTTTGACTCCTCCCTGAGTGGGAAATTTCAGTGTTTGATGTAAGGTTAAAGGTACCTCTCTCATTCTGTGAACCTATGGCCTTCCGAATAAGGCGTTGTGCCTCATATCCCCCTTGATCACGTAGAACTTTATTTCTTGGGGGTCCCGGTAGTGTTTACCACTAAAGTTATCTCACCCTTTGTGCTCTTTCATGCTATGTTTAATTTGTTCAATACCCGGACCGCTGGTATGATTTAGTCAAATAATCCTAATTGTTCTACGAACCTCCATGGGATGATGTTGGCCGAGCTACCTGGATCGATCAACACACGTTTAACTCGAGATTTTTGATAAGTATGGATATTACCAGTGCATCATTGTGAGGCTGAATGGTGCCCTCAGCGTCTTCGTCGCTGAACAAGATGTCCCCTTCCGGGAAATAATCCGGGTGCGTTTTCCCCTCGTGATAGAAACTTAGGTGCTCTTTATCATTGGCCCTTGGGGAACATCCACTCCCCCAATGATCATGTTGATCACGTGGTGGGGCTCCTCTTGTTCAACCTGTTTGTTAGCGTCCTTATTGCTGAAGTGGTTTTTGGCCTGTTCGCTTAGGAATTCTCGAAGGTGCCATTATTGAACAATCGAGCTACTTATTCTCTTAGCTGTCAACAATCTTTGGTCCTATAACCATGAGTACCGTGGTATTTACACACCAAGCTATGATCCCTCTGGGCGAGATTGGACTGCAGTGGTCTAGGCCACCTAGTTTCTTTGATGTGTCCTATGGCCGATACTATACTTGCAACATCTACGTTGAAATTATGCTCCGTTAATCTCGATGTTTCCCTCTCCCCTAAGCGACCTGTCAAAATCTCTTTTGCCCAACAGGTCCAAGCTACTCGATCTGTGATCATTTCTTTTGTCACTCTTTGTTGGGTGTCGCCCGGACCTGTTTCTCATCCGATCCGCATCGCACGGCTAGTATCTATCTCGGATCGGCCTTGCCTCTTGATCGATAATTCTCTTAGATTTTTCATTTGTTCTATTGGGGTAAACAGACCTCGAAGGGGCCACGAGCTGGTCGTCCTCGTCTCTGATCTTCGATTGATACCTGTTATGGACGTCGGCCTATATGACCGCCGGGTACTCTACCAAGTTTTGTTTTAATTACTGAGAAGCCAAGGAACTTCGGGGGTTGAGCCCTTAAGTAAATGCCTAAACGGCCCAATCATTCACGACCGGGGGAAGATCTATCTGTTCCATCTGGAACCTCGATACGAACTCCCCAAGCATCTCATTATCCTTTTGCTCGACTTTGAAAAGATTCAACTTCCTCGTGTCTATCTTGATGGCACGACATGGGCCTTTACGAAAGCATCTGCAAGCATAGCAAGCGAGTCAATTGATTTTGGAGGCAAGTTGCGATACCATATCATTTCTCCCTTGGACAAGGTTTTCCCAAATTTTTTCAATAACACCGACTCGATCTCATCGTCTTCCAGGTCATTCCCCTTGATTGCGCATGTATAGGAGGTTACATTCTCTTTTGGATCCGTGGTCCCACTATAGTTTGAAATGTCAGCATTTGAAACCTTTTCGGGATCGGCTTCAGTGCCACGCTCGAGGCGAAAGTCTTCCGAATGAACTTCTTTTAGTTCGGCCCATTCAATATTGGGGGTGCTCCAGGGATCTTATTGACCTTGGAGTTATAAGTTTACACCTTCTTGTCATTGGCCTCTATCATTTTCTCGCAAGACTCCACTCGCTTTGTTAATGCTTCGAGCATCTTTATCACCTCGGAAGTTTTCCCGGGCCCGAATTCTTCCTATTTCAGGGCAACTTGTTCATCCCTTCGAGTGTTTTCCCTGATCCGCTCGGGCTCGACCTTGTTAAGGGCGTGACTATGGGTCTACAACTGCACTATTGCCTCTTTTTCAGCTTGCAACATTTCGAAAATCAACCGCAAGCTCACCAATCACCTTCACCTTCGGGCGCTTCTCGAGCCGATGGTCGGGGTGCCCAATGCTGCTTTCGAGGTCAGTTGGCAGATTGATGTTGATGTCACCTGTGATTTAGCGTCGACGGGGTCGGCGGCTGGGACACCACAGTGATCAATAGGGGGCGCATCATTGCTAGGTACCACGTTATTGTTTTCGCCATGGTGGCTTGACTCGACGTCAATGTTCAAGTGAGAAAACTGAGAATTTGACATCCTTAGGTTAACCTGAAATCAAAACTTCAAAGAACAAGTGTAAAACAGGGTGTGTTATTGAGATTCATATCAAGTCACCACTATTATCCTTTGCCCCACGGTGGGTGCCAAACTATTTATCCTTAAAAATGAGTAACAATTAAATTTGTACAAGTTTAAAGGATATGTGATTTAATGCAATATGAATGATCTAAGAACGGCAAGTAATTAAATCAAAGAGAGAATGAACGATCAAACCAATCATAACCTAACAATCAAGCCTGGTCTTAAGTTGAACACTGAAAACCCAGCCTCGATTAGACCCTCGATATGGGCTCGGTTGCAATTAAAGAAGAAAATAGTTGAAGAACACTTTGAACAATAGCTAAAAGATAAAAATGAACTTTTATTGCTTCGATATGCGTGGCAACAGTGTGTTAAAATGAAGAAATTCTCCCTTCTATATGGTAGGGATATTTCAATCTAATACAAGTCTAAATAAGGTAAAAATCTTCTTTTCTCAGTAAATGTCGATCCGCAGTTGATACCGAACGGGACTTGCACCGTAATATCCGGTTAAGGGCGATTGCAGCTCCCCGCTTGTCATACCCTACCGTTTCTTCTTTTCCCGTGGTCTCGATTAATTTTCATGGTCCAGGTCCATTGTTCTGCCATGCCCGATCCCAGATGCATCATTCACTACTCCCGAGTTCCGACACGAGGGATCCTTTGCCCTTGCTTGTAGTTGCGTCAGATCGTGCTTCCCTCTCGTTTTCTTATTGGGGAATCGGGGGTAACATTACCACCGCTTTTATCCGTACACACAATCTACAGTTGAAATTTTAAAAGAGTTTGGCGGACGAAAAGATCACAGTGCTAAGGATATCTAGATGAAAGCTCAACATACATATCAAGCCATTACCCTAATGAAGTCGCCGTCTCTTGAGCAAACTTTGGCTGGGATTCTGTGATGACCCAATATGTCATTTTTGATTTTATGCATTTATTTTTGTGTTCTGAGTCCTCGAATAGCACCTTTTAGTATTTCTCGACTTGCGTGCGCAGTCTGTAAATTTTTCTGGAAAGTTTTTATGTAAATAATTGATAATAATGTGAAATAGTGCTTCAAAACTCATTTGAGTTGACTTGGATCAACGTTTTCAGCAAAGGGACCTGGATCAGTATTTTGACAGTTCCGGTAGGTCCATATTGCAATTTGGCGTATGCTTGGAATTTAATTTGGAGGTACCTAGCTTGAGTTATCGTCATTTATTAATAATTGGAAGTTTGAAAGCTTAAAGATTTCAAAGTTTGACCGTGAATTTGACATTATCGACATCGGACTCGGATTGAGATTCTGAGAGTTGGAATAGCTCTGTTACGTCATTTATGACTTGTGAGCCAAATTTGAAATCATTATGGATTCATTTAATATGTTTCAGCTTGGGTTTTGTAAAGTGAAAAGTTAAAATTCATTAAGTTCGAATCGTGGTGTGAATTGTAATTTCGGCATTGTTCGATGTGATTTGAGACCCCGACTAAGTCTATATTATGTTGCAAAACTTGTTGGAATATTCGGACAAGGTCCCGAAGGTCTCTGGTGAGCTTAGGACGTGCCGCTGATCATTTTTGGAACTCTGTTATGCTGCTGAAGGGGACTGGCTACTGATGCGATCGCATCTGCGAAGAAGAAATCGCAGATGCGCAGCCGCTTCTGCGAGAAGCTGGCCGCTTCTGTGACTTAGGCCTTGGGCAACTCCTTCTCTTCTGCGGAGAAATGAGGCGCAGATGCGCGACTGCTTCTGCGAAGGTTGAAACGCTTCTGCACAAGACCGCTTCTGCGGTCGTTTGGTCGCTTCTACGATATCACAGGTGCGACATTGAAGTCCACATATGCGAAATTTCGCCTGGCAAGCCCATTTCGCAAATGCGAGATTTTTCTCACAAATGTGAGCTTGCAGATGCGAAAATAATGTCCGCAGATGCAAAAATGCTAGACAGAATGCTTAAAATCTGGTGTTAGTCATTTTTGCTCATTTTTGAGTATTGAGTCTCGGATTTGAGCGATTCCAAAGGAGATTTTCACGACTTTGACTTGGGTAAGTGTTCTATATCCGAAAGTGATTATATTTCATAAATCCATATTTATATTCATTATTTATTTCGGATTTAGATGGAAGAAATTAGAATTTTTGTAAAACTTTCCAAAAACAAAAATATAGGATTTGAAAGACAATCCGATGTCGGAATTCGATAATTTTAGTATGATTAAACTCGTATCATAATGGGTGTCCAGATTCCATGATTTTTCGTCGAGTTCCGAAAAGTGGGCCCCATGTTGACTTTTGGTTGACTTTTCCCAAAATGACTTAAATTAAGTCTCTTTCGAATTGTGAATAATTTCTAAAGCTTAAATTGAATTGTTGGTAAATAATTTGCTAGGTTTGGTTGATTTGGAGAATAATTCGAAAGGAAAAGATGTGTCTGTGATTACTTGAAATTGCAAAACAGGTAAGTGTCATGGTTAACCTTGACTTGAGGGAATAGAACCCTTGAATTATTTGTTACGTGAATTTCATGTATAACGATGTATAGGCAAGGTGACGAGTGCCTATACGTCGTCAAATTGATTGTTTGCATATTTATCTGAAAATCATAAATTATTTTCTTTATCAGGAGTTAATTATTATATTAATTATTTTTCTCATATTCCTTGCCAAATATTAAGTCTTGAATTCATGCCATACTTGCTACATGCTTGTTTGACTTATGTGTCTTAATTGCTACTTGACATTTAGCATATTAAATATTGAATTGCTTATTTTCTCCCTGATTCCCACAATTTGTTGCTACTTGTTATTACTTGTTTCTTGCATAAATCATAGTAATTGTATACCTTGTTGCCTAATAATTTCTTATTGAACGTGGTATTTATTGGAGTATTTTTATTACATTTAAGAGTTGTAAAATTATATTGTTGGAGTGGGTTGCACGCTACAACCAAAATAAAGATGAATATATTGGGGGATCGGGTTGCACGCCGCAATAGATTATATTTTAAGTTTATATTGTTGGAGGGGGTTTCATGCTTCACCGGAAATTTATTGAAGGATTATATTGTTAAAACGGGTTGCACGCCACAACTGAATGAGAAAGGAAATAATTGGTTGTGGCTGTTGAAATAATTTCAATTATTTATATGATTTACCTGCCTTACCTCTATTCCTGTTATTATTATTATTATTATTATTATTATTATTACTACTACTATTATTATTACTATTATTATTATTATTATTATTATTATTATTATTATTATTATTATTATTATTATTATTATTATTATTGTGTACAGGCTAATGTAAGCGACCTGCGTTAGCCTTGTTACTACTTCGTCGAGGTTAGACTCGGCATTTACAGAGTACATGGTGTCGGTTGTACTCATACTACACTCTGCACTTCTTGTGTAGATACTGGAGTTGGTCCCAACGGCGTACTGTAGATTTTGCTCGGATTCAGCTATCAGAGGAGACTTGCTGTATAGATGCACGGCGTTCGCAGCTCTGAATTCCCTTATTTTAGCCGTGTGCTTACTTTCAGACAACTTTATTTTTACTACTACTACTAGTACTACTATTATTATTATTATTACTATTATTATTATTATTATTATTATTATTATTATTATTATTATTATTATTGTGTACAGGCTAATGTAAGCGACCTGCGTTAGCCTTGTTACTACTTCGTCGAGGTTAGACTCGGCATTTACAGAGTACATGGTGTCGGTTGTACTCATACTACACTCTGCACTTCTTGTGCAGATACTGGAGTTGGTCCCAGCGGTGTACTGTAGATTTTGCTCGGATTCAGCTATCAGAGGCGACTTGCTGTATAGCTGCACGGTGTTCGCAGCTCTGAATTCCCTTATTTTAGCCGTGTGCTTACTTTCAGACAACTTTATTTTTATTCAGACCCTTGTTTGTATTATTCTAGAAGCTCATGCACTTGTGACTCCAGTTCTGGGATGGTACTTAAACATTGTTATTATTTTGGTTTGTTCACTTTAATTCAAACATTTTTCCAGTGTTGTGGTTTCTTTACTAATGAATTAAAATGAATTGTTAATAAATGGTTTAAGTTATTCTAACGTTGGCTTGCCTAGCAAGTGAAATGTAAGGCGCCATCACGGTCCCCAAGGTGGGAATTTTCGGTCGTGACAAGTTGGTATCAGAGCACTAGGTTACTTAGGTCTCACAAGTCATGAGCAAGCTTAGTAGAGTCTGAAGGATTGGTACGGAGACGTATATACTTATCTTCCAAAAGCTATGAAGTTTAGGAACAATATCACTTCTTTCTTATTCTGTCGTGCGATTTTATTCTATCATTCGATGATTGAACTATTCCATTTTTATTCTCTCGCAGATGGCGAGAACACGTAATACATCTACCGACGGACAGGAACTAGAGTCCCCAACGGCAGCTATGACCAGGGGTAGAGGTTGAGGCCGAGGTAGAGGAAGAGGCAGAGGTAGAGTTCAAGCTAGATCTCGAGCAGCAGCACCAGTAATGGAGCCTCAGGTGGATCTTTAGGAGGAGGTTCCAACTCAGACTGTGCTTGTTGGACCAGTTCAGGTCCTCGAAGGATTCGTAGCTACTCTAGTGCTTCAGGACACTCTAGTCCGTTTGGTGAGTCTTATGGAGGGCGTGGCCCAGAATGGTACATTTCTAGTGGCACTAGCCGTCTCACAGGCTAGGGTAGGAGCACAAGCTCCCTTTACTCCCCCTCCGGAGCAGATGGCTCCTCAGAATTAGGCTCCAGCAGTCCCGCCAGTTGGGGTAGTTCAGTCGGTTGTTGTGGCATAGGCTGGTGATAGGCTCGGCATGTCTTCTGAGGCCTTATTGAGATTGGATAAGTTTACTAAGCTCTTTCCAGTTAATTTTAGTGGTGCACCTTCTGAGGACCCACTGGATTATCTTGACCACTGCCATGAGGTGCTGCGGAACATGGGAATAGTTTAAAGCACTTCAAGCACCTCACGGTGCTTTAGGGAGTCATGGTCCTATTATGCCTTACTCCGGGCAGCCAGCATTTAGTGAACATTCAGCTTCCGTCAGTGCACCACCACTCTAGAGTCACTACAACGGCTATCCAGCCCGTTCGGGTCAGCTTCAGCTCCAGTAACCACGACAGAAAAATAGGTGTTATGAGTATCGGAACATTGGTCACATCAGGAAGTATTGCCCTAGATTGTCGAGCAATAGATCTCAGCAGGATCTTGTGCCATCATACCGGCACCGACTACTCCACCGCCCGCCCAACCAGCTAGAGGCAGGGGTCAGACAGTTAAAGGTGAAGGTCAGGTCGTTAGAGGTGGAGGCCAGCTAGTTAGAAGTCGTCCCAGAGATGTAGCTCCGAGTAGTGGGGCCCAACCCCTATTTTTATGCTTTTCCTCTTAGGCCTGAGGCCGAGTCATCCGATGCCTTGATCACAAGTACTGTCCCAGTTTGCCATAGAGATGCTTCAGTTCTATTTGATCTGGGATCTACTTATTCCTGTGTGTCCTCCTACTTTGCTTCATATTTGGTTGTGCCTCGTGATTCTTTGAGTGCTTCTGTGTGTGTGTCCACACCGGTGGGAGATTCTGTTGTGGTAGATCATGTCTATCGTTCGTGTGTGGTTTCTATTGGAAGTCTTGAGACTAGCATGGATCTTCTACTTCTTGATATGGTGGATTTTGATGTCATACTGGGTATGGATTGGTTGTCACTCTATCATGCTGTATTAGACTGCTATGCCAAAACGGTGACCTTAGCTATGTCGGGGTTACCTCGAATAGAGTGGAAAGGGACTCTTGGCCATTACACCATTAGAGTTATCTCTTATATGAAGGCTCGACGTATGGTCGAGAAGGGTTGTCTAGCTTATTCGGCTCATATTCGCGATTCCAGTGTAGATATTCCTTCTATAGATGCAGTTCCAGTTGTCCATGAGTTTCCAAATGTATTTCCTGCAGATTTGCTGGGGATGCCACCCGACAGAGATATTGACTTCTGTATTGATTTGGCTCGTGGCACCCAGCCCATTTCTATTCCATCATACCATATGGCCCCGCCAGAGTTGAAGGAATTAAAAGAACAATTACAAGAATTGCCTGATAAGAGCTTCATTAGACCTAGCATCTCACCCTAGGATGCGCCCTTGTTGTTCGTGAAGAAGAAAGATGGGTCGATGAGAATGTGCATAGATTATCGACAATTGAACAAGGTCACTATCAAGAACAAGTATCCATTATTGACTTATTCGATCAACTTCAGGGTGCCAAGGTGTTTTCAAAGATTGACTTGAGGTCTGGTTACCATCAGTTGAAGATTAGGGCATTTGATGTCCCTAAGACGGCTTTTTGGACTTGGTATGGGCATTACGAATTCCTAGTGATATCATTTGGGCTAACAAATGCCCCAGCATCATCTATAGATTTGATGAACCGGGTATTCAAGCCGTATTTCGATTCTTTTGTGGTTGTATTCAGTGATGATATCTTGATTTACTCCAACAGCCGAGAGGAGCATAAGCAACATCTTCGGATTGTGCTTCAGACTTCGAAGAATAATCAGTTATATGCCAAATTTTTAAAATGCGAATTTTAGTTAGACTCAGTTGCCTTTTTGGGGCATGTTGTATTAGAAGAAGGCATAAAAGTGGATCCTAAGAAGATTGAGGCAGTTCAGAATTGGCCTATACCTACTTCAGCTACAGAGATCCAGAGTTTTCTGGGTTTGGCAGGTTATTATCGCCGGTTTGTAGAGGGGTTTTCATCTATAGACATACCCAGTTACCAAATTGGCCCAAGGGTGCCCCATTCATATGGTAAGACGAATATGAGTTGAGCTTTCAGAAGCTCAAGACTGCTTTAACTATGGTGCCAGTGTTAGTATTACCCACAGTTTCAGGATCTTATACGGTGTATTGTGATGCATCTCGCGATGAGCTTGGTGCAGTATTGATACAAGATGGCAAGGTGATTGCATATACATCGCGGCAGTTGAAAGTTCACGAGAAGAATTATCCTTTTCATGACTTAGAATTGGCAACTATTGTTCATGCGCTAAAGATTTGGAGGCATTACCTTTACAGTGTCTCGTGTGAGGTATTTACTGATCATCGTAGCCTACGGTATCTGTTCAAACAAAAAGATCTCAATTTGAGGCAGACTAGATGGTTGGAGTTGTTGAAAGACTATGATATCACCATTTTGTATCACCTCGGAAAGGCCAACGTGGTTGCCGATGCTTTGAGTAGAAAGGCTGTGAGTATGGGCAGCCTTGCGTATATTCCGGCTGGTGAGAGTCCGTTAGCTGCAGATGTTCAGACTTTGGCTAATTAATTCGTGAGGTTAGATATTTCAGAGCCCAGTCCGGTTCTAGCTTGCGCAGTCGCTCTGTATTCTTTATATGATCGTATCAGAGAGCAACAGTATGATGATCCTCATTTGCTTGTCCTTAAGGACACGATACGGCACGCTGGTGCCAAATAGATTGCTGTGGAGGAAGATGGAGTTCTGCGGATGCAGGGTCGTATTTGTGTGCCTAATGTGGATAGGCTTCGTGAATTAATTCTTGAAGAGCCCACAGTTCCCGGTATTCTATTAATCCAGGTACCGCTAAAATGTATCAAGATTTGCGGCAACATTATTGGTGGAGGAGAAAGAAGAAGGATATTTTGCATAAGTAGCCAGGAATTTAAATTGTCAGCAAGTCAAGTACGAGCACCAGAGACCTGGTGGTTTGCTTCAAAAATTAGAAATTCCTGAGTGGAAGTGGGAGCATATCATTATGGATTTTGTTGTTGAGCTCCCACGGACTCAGAGAAAATTCGACATAGTATGGGTCATTGTAGGTAGGTTGACCAAGTCAGCACATTTCATTCCAGCAACAATTACCTATTCTTCCGAGCGGTTAGCGGAGATTTACATCCGCGAGATTGTCCACCTTTACGGTGTACTCATGTCTATTATTTCAAATCGAGGTATGCAATTCACCTTGCACTTTTGGAGGGATGTAAAATGTGAAAGGTTTAGTAGAGTACAATATTCCATTCTCAGACAGACGGACTGTCCGAGCGCACTATTTAGATATTGGAAGATATTCTTCGTGCTTGTGTTATAGACTTTGGAGGTTCTTGGGATCAGTTCTTGCCACTTGTGGAGTTTGTCTATAATAACAGCTACCAATCGAGCATTCAGATGGCTCCATATGAAGCATTATATGAGAGGTGATGTCGTTCGCCAGTTGGCTGGTTTGAACAGGGAGAGGCTCGGTTGTTAGGTACCGATCTGGTATAGGATGCCTTGGATAAGGTCAAGATTATTCAGGATTGACTTCGCACAACGCATTCTAGGAACAAGAGTTATGCACCGTAAAGTTCGTGATACTACATTTATGGTGAGAAAAGTATTGCTCCAGGTTTCATCTATGAAAGGTGTACCGAGATTCGAAAAGAAGGGCAAGTTGAGCCCTAGGTATATCGGACCCTTTGAAATTCTTGAAAGAGTGGATGAAGTAGCCTACAGGCTTACATTACCACCTAGTTTATCAGCAGTTCATTCGGTGTTCCATGTGTCTAAGCTCCGGAAATATCATGGTGATCCGTCCCATGTGTTAGATTTCAGCTCAGTCCAATTGGAAGAGGATTTGACTTATGAGGAGGAGCAGGTAGTTATTCTAGCCCGGCAGGTCCGACAATTGAGGTCTAAGAGTTATCCTTCAGTTCGGGTGCAATAAAGAGGTCCGCCGGTTGAAGCATCTACTTGGAAGTCCGATTCGGACATGCGAAGTAGATATCCACACCTTTTCACCAGCTCAGGTAATGTTCTAATTCCGTTCGAGGACGAATGTTTGTTTTAGAGGTAGAGAATGTGATAAACCAATATGTCATCTTTAATTTTAAACATTCATTTCTGTGTTCTGAGTCCTCGAATAGCACCTTTCAGCATTCCTCCACTTGCGTGCGCAGTTGGTAATTTTTTCGGAAAGTTTTAATGTGAAAAATTCATTAAAATGTGAAATAGTGCTTCAAAACTCATATGAGTTGACTTCGGTCAACGTTTTGAGTAAACGGACCCGGATCAGTATTTTGACAGTTTCAATAGGTCTATATCGTGATTTGGGACTTGGGCGTATGCCCGAAATTAATTTGGAGGTCCTTAGCTTGAGTTATCGCCATTTATTGAAAATTGGAAGTTTGAAAGCTTAAATAGTCCAAAATTTGACTGCGAATTTTACTTTATTGATATCAGACTCGGATTGAGATTTCGAGAGTTGGAATAGCTCCTTTACGTTATTTATGACTTGTGCGCCAAATTTGAAATCATTTCGGATTCATTTAATTCCGCGGATAAAAAGATTGGGCTCACAGATTACTCCAAGGCTGGAGTGAAGAGCCAGAAAAGCACCTGTCAGGAACTGTTCAAAAAAGGACCGAGAACTACATAGGGTTTGAGACTCACTTCCTTAAAAAGAGGGAGAGGGTTATGTAGGCAGTAGTCGTTCAAGAAATGTAGCGGTTGCTCGACGTTTCGGCGCGAGTTTTGTAAAGTGAAAGTTGAAATTCATTAAATTCGAATCGAGGTGTGAATTTGTAATTTCGGCATTGTTCGGCGTGATTTGAGACCCGAGAAGTCCGTATTATGTTGTGTGACTTTTTAGAATATTCGAACGAGGTCCCGAAGGGCTCAAATGAGTTTCGGACGAGTCACAGATCATTGTTGGAACTCTGTTATGCTGCTGAAGGGGACTTGCTACTGATGCGATCGCATCTGTGAAGAAGAAGCCACAGATGTGCAGCCGCTTCTGCGAGAAGCTAGTCGCTTCTGCGACTTAGGCTTTGGGCAGCTCCTTTGCTTCTGTGGAGAAATGAGGCGCAGATGCTCGACCGCTTCTGCGAAGGCTGAAGCGCTTCTGCGGTCGTTTGGTCGCTTCTGCAATGTCGCAGATGCGACATTGTAGTCCGCAGATGCGGATTTCGCCTGGCAAGCCCATTTCGCAAATGCGAGCTCGCAGAATGCGAAAAAAATGTCCACAGACGCGAAAATACTGGACAAAATGCTTAAAATTGGGTGTTAGCCATTTTTGCTCATTTTTGAGTTTTGAGTCTCGGATTTGGGCGATTCCAAAGGGAATTTTCATGAATTCGACTTGGGTAACTATTCTATATCCGAAAGTGATTATATTTTATAAATCCATGTTTGTAGTCATCGTTTATTTCGGATTTAGATGGAAGAAATTGGAGTATTTGTAAAACTTTCCCAAATATGAATATTTAGGATTTGAAAGACAATCTGATGTCGGAATTCGATAATTTTAGTATGGTTGAACTCGTATCGGAACGGGTGTCCGAATTCCGTAATTTTTCGTCGGGTTCCGAAAAGTGGGCCCCACATTGACTTTTCTAAAAATGACTTAAATTAAGTCTCTTTCGAATTGTGAATAATTTCTAAAGCTTAAATTGAATTGTTGGTAAATAATTTGCTAGGTTTGATTGATTTGGAGAATAATTCGAAAGGAAAAGATGTGTCTGTGATTACTTGAAATTGCAAAACAGGTAAGTGTCATGGTTAACCTTGACTTGAGGGAATAGAACCCTTGAATTATTTGTTACATAAATTTCATGTATAACGATGTATAGGCAAGGTGACGAGTGCCTATACGTCGTCAAATTGATTGTTTGCATATTTATCTGAAATAGTAAATTATTTTCTTTATCAGGAGTTAATTATTATTTTAATTATTTTTCTCATATTCCTTGCCAAATATTAAGTCTTAAATTCATGCCATACTCGCTACACGCTTATTTGACTAATGTGTCTTAATTGCTACTTGACATTTAGCATATTAAATATTAAATTGTCTATTTTCTCCTTGATTCCGACAATTTGTTGCTACTTGTTATTACTTGTTTCCTGAATAAATCATAGTAATTGTATGCCTTGTTGCCTAACAATTCTTATTGAATGCGGTATTTATTGGAGTATTTTTATTATATTTAAGAGTTGTTAAATTATATTGTTGGAGCGGGTTGTACGCCGTAAGAGAAATGTAAATGAATATATTGGGGGATCGGGTTGCACGCCGCAACGGATTATATTTTAAGTTTATATTGTTGGAGTGAGTTGCACGCTGCAACAGAAATTTATTGAAGAATTATATTGTTGGAACGGGTTGCACGCAGCAACAGAATGAGAAAAGAAATAATTGGTTGTGACTGTTGAAATAATTTCAAGTATTGATATGATTTACCTGTCTTACCTCTATTCCTGTTATTATTATTATTATTATTATTATTATTATTATTATTATTATTATTATTATTATTATTTTATTATTATTATTTTATTATTATTATTATTATTATTATTATTATTATTGTGTACAGGTTAATGTAAGCGACATGCCTTAGCCTCGTCACTACTTCGTCGAGGTTAGGCTCGGCACTTACAGAGTACATGGGGTCGTTTGTACTCATACTACAATCTACTCTTCTTGTGCGGATACCGGATTTGGTCCCAGCAACGTTCTGTAGATTTTGCTCGGATTCAGCTATCAGAGGAGACTTGAGGCATAGCTCCATGACGTTCGCAGCTTTGAAGTCCCCTTCCACTTTATCTTAGCTGTGTGCTTACTTTCAGACAGCTTTATTTTTATTCAGACCCTTGTTTATATTATTCTAGAAGCTCGTGTACTTGTGACTCTAGTTTTGGAATGGTATTTAGACATCGTTATTATTTTGGTTTGTTCACTTTAATTCAGATATTTTTCAGTTATGTGGTTTCTTTATTAATTAATTAAAATGAATTGTTAAAAAATGATTAAGTTATTCTAACGTTGACTTGCCTAGCAAGTGAAATGTTAGGCCCCATCACGATTCCGAAGATGAAAATTCCCGATCGTGATAGATTCTCAGTTTGATTTTGGTCTTTTTTTTTTTTTTTTTTTAAAAAAAAAGGCTCCATTACCAAAGAAAAAAGTATAATATTCCGATTGAATAACAACATAGCATAGGAAATATAACAAGGAGCTGAATAGAGGAAAGTGAGAAAAGAATCTCCAGAACACTTTGTTTTTTCCATCAATTAGCCTTTGGCGAAAAAATATAGGTGAGTTGTACATGCTTTTAGTATTTCCGGAAAATATTGGTCAATGAAATCTTACTAACAAGTCAACTATGAATATGGAGAATCTTTGTCGAAGAAGTACTTATACTATTGGAACAAATATCTGTCCATATTGTTTTTTTGTTCTTATTATTTACAAGCAGCCCCCCCC
>MCJB01049888.1:5487-43000 GCA_002018475.1 Nicotiana obtusifolia
CTCCTGAATTTATATGGTGCTTTCCCATAATCTTCCTCTTCTTAACCTTATCAAACATGTTCATGGCACATGCAGCTCAACAATGATCATATCCCACACTATTAGTGGTAATTAACTTGAACCCATAGCTTTCACTTACATTCTTATGAACTCTTACATGCATGCAATGGATTTTCAAGAATCCCTAAGAGAATGGGTGTAGGAACTTACCTTGCATGTTGGATAACTTAGCTCTCTTTTCTGGATTCTTCAATCTCTAAATCTTGCCCTCGCTTTGGGTTTGCAAGAGAAGGAAACGCTAGGGTTTCTCTATACTTGCTCAATTCCTTGATTCTTTCTTCAATTTAGAGCTTTTGAAGAGAGAATTTTGGCTAAGGTTCATGGGTTCTTTGAGAGGAGTCGTTTGAGGCCTTCTACTGAGTGTTTGTTTCATAAAAATGAAGAAGGAACGGGTTTGGGTCCCTTTTTATAGGCCTAGGGGTAAGAATTCACAGACCTGAAAAAGGTCAAAAATGCGATCGCATACCCGTCGCAGACAGGGTATGCGGTTCGCATTTTGGTCGCAGATCTCACCTCAAAAATCTGTCGCATTATGCGACGCAGAAGGGCCAGAAATGCGGTTCGCATTTCCCAAATGCGATCGAATTTCTGGTCGCATTTTGGACATTGGTTTTGCCTAGTGTTCTGCCTCACTCTACGATGGGGGTGTCGATTCTGCGGTCCGCATTTACCAAATGCGATTGCATTTTAGGTCACATTTTTGACCAACTCTCTGCCCAGGGTTCTTTTCCACTATGCGATGGAACCTGTCAATTCTGCGGTTACATATGTGTTATGCGGTCTGCATTTTGACCGCATTTTGCTACTTTTGTTTCTTTGAAATTTTTTTAGACCATTTTCCGGGTTCTTGGTTCCGTTTTACGCACACTACCCCTTTAGCACAATTTAATGCATGTTTTTAACGGGTTGTAACACATTATTTTGACACCTTCTGACATTATTTTCCACCAAAAAACAGCAGCAACATTGCTCCCAAAATCGTGTGAATTAACTTGTCCAATTTTGGTGTGATTAAAAATTGAACTCGTTCCTTGTTTGATCGAATAGTTTGCAAGACCATCGTTGTCTTGAGGGTTGTTCATATAGTATAGGTACTCCGTGACTTCATGAAGAAGGTAAGTAGACTAGTTCCTACTTGTTGTCTTTATAGTTCATTGAGCGTCTTGCTTCTATCTTTTGTCTTCTTGTTTCCGCTTTTTAATACTGCATCAGTTGGTATCAGAGCTTGGAACGGGTTTGTTTCTACAATCCCAATCCGGTTCTTCGTGCCTTAGTTTTTGGTTCTAATTCTTAAATATCGTTTTTGATTAAAAAAAATAATAACCTGAAAAAAAATGTGAAAAAAAGAAGAAGAAAAAAAACGGAAATTGTTGTTGATTGAAGTTGTTGAATCATCGAGGGATTGAAGTCTTGAAGATTGATAGCTAAAGAAACGTTCTTGAACCGAATTCTTGAAGTTCTTGATCATTAGAAACCGATAATCTTAAAATCTTGAAACTCCAGTTGAAATTCTTGAAGGTGCACGATTGAATCTTGAAAATCTTGAAGTTCTTGGAGTTAAAATTGAAGTTCTTGAAGAGTTTTACGTTGTTCTTGAAGGGGTTCTTGAATCCTCAAATGTTCTTAACAAGTTTTCCTTGAATTCTTGAGTTCTTGAACTTTAATTTGTTGTTCTTGAAAAGAAAGACATGAAAACATGTAAAGAGGGAGGAGAGAGGGCCAAAATTGGGAGAGAAAGGAGGAGAATAGGAAATCCTAATTCTAGTCCAAGAAGGAAACAACTCCAAATCCAAAAGGGAGAAGTGTCAAGAAGTTGAAAACCTAGTTGGACAAGGAGAAGGGGGGCGAATTTGGGTTGGAAAAGGAGAAGGGGAGGCCGAATTCCTAAAGGGTTAGGGAGAGGGGATTGGTCTTCTCCAAACTAAAGTAGGAAAGCTTCTAAAACTTCCTCCTTCCACTAATTTCAAAATTCTTTCTTAATTTCATTACTTCTAATTAGTAATTCTTAGGTAATTTCCTACTTAAGTAATTACTAATCTTTGAGCTCGTAGGACCTCGTGCTAAAACTAAGAATTTCTACTTTTGTAGATAATTCTTGGCTTCTTGTGCTCACTTAAAAGCTATCCGCCTATCGAGTCACATAACTTCACTCACCCCAAAGAAAACTATTGATCTTGTGAACTTGAAAGGTCGCTAAGGAACTTGGTCAATTAGAGGAAGCCAATTTGAAGACAAGTGTGAAATACTACACGAAATTTTGAGTGAGCCCGAGGGTCATTCAAAAAAAGTGAGAGAGAGTATTTTTGACTAACCTTAACACATTCTCTAGTCTTGTTTATTTTGCAGGTACATGGCTACGGAAGGAGAAAAGGTTGTGACTGACATTACTTTGGCCGACCTCTTGGCCGAATTAAGGGCAATTAACGGCCAATTGGGGAACATAGAAAGATCCTCTAGCAATCAGAAGCACGCCAGAGAAGGAACTAGTAATGGTTCTACCTTAAGACCTGAACATGATGGTACTGTTTGTGAGGTGGAGAGTGACGAGGAGATTGAGGAAGATAAGGAAGCTGATTTTGTTGAGTGTGACGATGAAGTTTCTACTAACGTTCACCCTTTGCCTAGTGTTGTTAGTGATGTTTTGCAGGAATACAGGGACATGTTTCCTGAGGAGATGCCGAGTGTACTACCTCCATTGAGGGGGATAGAACACCAAAGTGACTTTGTTCCGGGGTCACAAATTCCGAACAAATCCGCATATCGAAGCAATCCACAGGATACTAAGGAGTTACAACGACAAGTGGATGAGCTATTGAATAAGGGGCTAGTTCGAGAGAGTTCTAAGTTCATGTGACGTACCCGTGATATTGGTTCCAAAGAAAGATGGCACCTGGAGGATGTGTGTTGATTGACGAGCCGTTAACAACATAACGGTAAAGTATCTTCATCCTATCCCTAGGTTAGATGACATGCTAGATGAGTTATGTGGTTCAAGTGTGTTTCTAAGATTGATCTTAGGTCCGGTAACAACCAAATCCGTATGAAACCGAGTGATGAGTAGAAAACTGCATTCAAGACCAAGTTTGGTCTATATGAATGGTTGGTGATGCCTTTTGGTCCCTCCAACGCACCTAGTACATTCATGCGATTAATGAATCATGTGCTTAAACCGTTTCTTAATGAGTTTGTGGTTGTCTACTTTGGTGATATCCTGATTTATAGTAGAAGATTAGATGACCATGTTGATCACCTAAGGCAAGTGTTTGAAGTATTAAGAGCTGAAAAGTTATATGTTAATTACAAGAAGTGTGCCTTTTGTGTAGAGAAAGTTGTATTTCTGGGATTTGTTGTAAGTGTTAATGGTATTGAAGTAGATGCATCTAAGGTAGAAGCTATTAGAGACTGGCCTACTCCTACTACCGTTTCACATGTTAGAAGTTTCCATGGACTAGCTAGTTTCTACATGCGCTTTGTTAAATACTTTAGCACCATAGCAGCACCGCTCACAGAGTTGGTGAGAAAAGACACACCTTTTGTGTGGGGGGAGCCGCAAGAGGGTGCCTTCCAAGAGTTGAAACGTAGGCGTAGTTCTGCCCCGTTGTTACAATTACCTGATTTTAGTAAGGCGTTTGAAATTGAGTGTGACGCCTCGAGGGTGAGAATTGGAGGTGTTCTTATGCAAGATGCGAAGCCTATTGCCTATTTTAGTGAGAAGTTGAAGGTGGCTGCCTTGAATTACTCTACGTACGACAAAGAGTTGTATGCCCTCGTGAGAGCTTTAGCTCATTGGCAACATTACCTATGGCCTATGGAATTCGTAATTAGGAGTGATCATGAGTCCCTCAAACATCTTAGGGGTCAAGAGAAACTAAATAAATGACATGCCAAGTGGATAGAGTTCATTGAGAGTTTCCCTTACGTGATTCATTACAGGAAGGAAAAGGAGAATATAGTAGCTGACGCACTATGTAGGAAGTTTGCTTTGGCTATCACGTTAGCATCTAGGTTGATGGGTTTTGAGAGTATAAGTCTGTGTATGAGAATGACCCCAAACTTAAGAGTGTGTATGATGCCATTACTAGTGGGCAGCGGATTGAGAAGTATCAGTGGCATGATGGGTACCTTTTTAAGAAGGGGAGAGTTTGTATACCCGAGTCCTCGTGGCGAGAGTTGTTGGTGCGTGAGGCGCATTGTGGGGTCTTGATGGGACAGTTTGGGGTAGACAAGACTTTAGCTATATTAGGGTAACAGTTCCATTGGCTTAGGCGAGATGTCGAGAGAATATGTAGAGCGTGTTTTGAGTGTAAAAGAGCTAAATTTAGGTCTAGTTATCATGGTTTGTATACTCCCTTACCTGTTCCTATTAGTCCTTGGGTAGATATTTCGATGGATTTTGTGATGGGGCTGCCGCGATCTAGGGGTGGTCATGATAGCATTTATGTGGTTGTTGATAGGTTTTCTAAGATGGTTCATTTCATTCCTTGTAAAAAATGTGATGATGCACAACATGTTGCTTCTTTGTTCATTGCTAATGTGTTAAAATTCCATGGTGTGCCTCGAACTAATGTTAGTGATAGGGATGCTAAGTTTTTGAGTCACATTTGGAAGTGTTTGTGGGCTGCTCTTGGCACCAAACTGTTGTTTTCTACGTCATATCATCCACAAACTGACAGTCAAACTGAGGTTGTTAACCGCACCTTGGGGGCTCTTCTTCGAGCTTTGACCAAAGGGAAGTCCGGCACTTGGGCTGACCGATTACCTATTATGGAATTTACATATAATAGAACTGTTCATTACATGACTGGCATTACTCAATTTGAATGTGTTTATGGTTTTAATCCTTTGATACCACTTGATCTTTTTCCTTTACCGAGAGATGCAGCTATTAGCATTGATGGAGAAAACCGGGCAGCCGCGTTGCTCGAATTGCATGCTAAGGTGAGGAAAATTTTTAAGGATGCTTATGAAAAGGTAGCGGTCAACAAGAATAAAGGAAGGAAAAAGCTGCACTTAAAGAGAGGTGACTGGGTTTGGGTGCACTTTCACAAGGAACGATTTCCGAACCATATGGAAGGGAAGTTGGCTCCGCGACGAGATGGACCATTTCAAGTGCTGCAGAAGATCAATAATAATACTTATGTCATAGACCTGCCTGCTGATTATGCTGTTTCTAAGACATTCAATGTCTCTAATTTGACTCCTTGTGCTTTGAAAGATGAAGATGGTTCGATTTCGAGGACGAAATTTTCTCAACAAGGGGAGAATGATGCAGGTCAACCTGATCAAGCTACGTTCATGCCATCAATGTTGAATAAGACAAGAAAAGGCATTGATTAGCCTTGGAGAAGAGCCAAGCGTTCAAGCATTCACTAATTTGGTTATGGACGAAACTAGAAGTTGAAGGAAGATGTACATTTGTGTTTATGTTGTATTATTGTATTGCTAGGGAAGACATTGATTCTTATTTGTTTGGTCCTGTGTGACTATTCTTTAATCTTAGCCAAATTGTGGCCTTTCTATTAGTTATTTGTTTCCTAGTTGATTTAGGTTAACTAGTTGTTCTTTTCCTAGTTGATTTAGGTAAACGCTCATTCTATATAAGCCTAAATACTTCATTATTTTGACACCTTTTGACATTATTTTCAATTAAAAAACGGTAGCAACATTGCTCCCAAAATCGTGTGAATTAACTTGTCCAATTTTGGTGTGATTCAAAATTGAACTCGTTCCTCGTTTGATCGAATAGTTTGCATGACCATCGTTGTCTTGAGGGTTGTTCGTATAGTATAGATACTCCATGACTTCATCAAGATGGTAAGTAGACTAGTTCCTACTTGTTGTCTTGATAGTTCATCAAGCGTCTTGCTTCTATCTTTTGTTTTCTTGTTTCCGCTTTTTAATATTGCATCAGTTGATAGCCCAATCTTTTCATAAGGTCATCTAATGGAAATTTTGCCCTCCAGACTTTCCACATAAAGAAAGCAATGTTGAAAGGAAGTCCTTTAACCCAGATCATCTTGTAAGCTCTTCTTGGTTCTTCTCTTCTTCTGAGGTATTCCTAACCAGTTTTGACTGTGAATTGACCTTGGTTTTGTAGCATCCAGTATGGGATGTCTAAAGTGTCTCCCATGTTTGGAGGCTTTATTGAAGTTGTTATGTGTTCCACCATTTCTTGTGGCAAAGATTCTAACAGTTGTTGCATATCCAGTTATCATTTTGTAGGACATTGTTCAGATTGTGAATTGATTCATCAATTGGGAAGTTTGCTGGTACTATGAAGTATAGTGCTCCCAGTCTGGTCCAATTGTCATACCAAAAGAGTGAGGATCCCATTTTGATTTGCCAGGTGATTTGATGCTCTATGATCTCTCTACATTCTAGCATTTTCTTCTAGGTTTGTTAGCCTCTTTTCCATGGAACAATTACTGCATTATGTTTTTTTGCAGTATTTATGAAATTCCACCACAATTTACAGAATAGGGCCTTGGACATGTCATGTAGGGATCTAAATCCTGCTCCTCCTTCCTCACAAGGAATGCATAAGTTATTCCATGACGACCAATGTCTGCTGTTTCCTCCCACTGTGCTACTCCAAAAGAATTGTGCAAAGAGTTTGTGAAGATTGTTGATTACTTGCTTTGGGGGGTTTACTGCTGATAGTAGATGCACTGGTTTGCTTTGCAGAACATGCTTAATCAGGATAGCTCTGCCTCCAATTGAAAGTAGTTTGCCTTTCCAAGATTGCAGTTTGTCTTGTACCTTATTAACTATGTCCTGATAGTATATGATCCTTTTTCTGGAGTAGTGTATAGGGCAACCCAGATAAGTGAATGGAAAGTCCTGTCTTCCAATGCCTATAATTCTTTCAACTTTTGTTGTTGCTTCAGTGTTAGCTGAGTGGTGCAAATCGATGGCAGATTTACTCTTGTTGACTAGTTGACCTGAAGCTGCTTCATATGCACACAGAACCTCTATTATAAGTTGTAATTAGGTGGCATCGGAGGATGAGAAGATGATCATATCATCTGCATAAGACAGGTGATTGATTCTTGGGCTCCTTCTGGGCATTCCAAAGCCACTGAAATAGGGATTGTGATGAAGTGCATTCAGACCCTTCGAAAGAGCTTCAGCAGCTATGATGAACAGTGTTGGTGATAATGGGTTTCCTTGTTTGACACCTCTTGTCGATTTGAAAAAACCATGAGGCTGACCATTGATGAGGATTGAATACCAATTGTTACCCATGATGTCAAAGATCATGCCAATGAATGCTTCATTGAAACCCATTTTCCTTAGGACTTTGGTCATGAATAGCCAGGATAATCTATCAAATGCCTTGGTCATATCCAGCTTGATGACAACATTTGGCCCTACTCTTGTTCTTTGCCCTATGTCAGTGATGATTTCCTGTGCTAGGAGGACATTTTCAACTATAGTTCTGTCTTTCACGAATCCTGCTTGCTCTTGGGAGATGAGGGAAGGTAGTATGACCAGCATCCTTTCATGTATGATTCTCGAGAAGATCTTATTAATGAAGTTGCTAAGACTTATGGGCCGCAAGTCAGTGAATGTCTCTATCTCCTTTTTCTTAGGTATAAGAACCAAATTTTTGTGTGTTACACATTTTGGTAATTGTCTTCCTAAGAAGAAAGCTACAACCATGTTTTGTATGTCATCACCTATGATTCCCCAGCATGATTGGTAGAATAAACCTGTGAAACCATCTGGTCCTCCTGTACTGTCCCCATTCAGGTTAAAAACAGCTTGCTTGGTTTCTTCTTTTGTTGGTATTCTGGTCAGTTCTGCATTTTGTTGTGTGTATATCACTTGCTGTATGTTTTCTAGAATTCTGAAATCAGAGGGAGTTATTCTTTCTGTGAATTGATCCTTGTAGAAGTTGATGGCTTCTTCCACTATTTTTTCCTCCTCCTCAATCCAGATGCCAACATTGTTTTGGATTCTTCTTAACTGAAGTCTTTTCCTTCTGCCATTTACTTGAGCATGGCAGAATTTGGTGTTTCTGTCCCCGTCTTTGAACCAAGCCATTCCTGCTTTTTGTTTCCAGAATAGTTTTTCAATAGCCAGGTGCCTGATCATTTGTGCTTGTACCTTTTGTAGTCTTTCCCTATTTTGTGCAGTTGGTCTTTCTTCAAATTGTTTTTCATGTACTAAGACCACTTCTTCCATACTTGCTATGTTTTGGAAGATATCTCCATATGTTGCTCTACTCTAGAGGGATAATGCTCTTTTCAGTTTTTTGAGCTTGTAGTTGAAGAGGATGAAGGGGTCCCCAAGGAAATCTGCCTGCCAATTCTCTCTTACTACTGCTTCAAAGGTTTCCTGCTTGGTCCAGA
Organism: Nicotiana obtusifolia; assembly: GCA_002018475.1. Lineage (NCBI taxonomy): Eukaryota > Viridiplantae > Streptophyta > Magnoliopsida > Solanales > Solanaceae > Nicotiana > Nicotiana obtusifolia. The sequence continues at coordinate 13,902 of MCJB01049888.1, forward strand.
AGTTAAGAAACTTAAAAGGCTTCCTAATTATTTTTGATTCCTTGTCAAATTGCAGGAAGAATGGACTATGATCCGAGCCAATTTTGGGAAGATGTGTGATTTCAATTGTTGGGAAGGCTTGCTGGAAGTTTTGATTTGCTAAACATCTGTCTAGCCTTTTGTAAATGTTCATGCTACTCACCTTTGCTTCTGTATATTTGACAATAGGCTGTCCGTGCATGAAAGTTGCTCGCTTGAAAGGGATTGGCTCGATTTTCTGGTTAGGGTTTTCCGAGGCTGTGTTGTTCAAAGTGGATGGCTTTAGGATTTGGGAGTAATCTAGAGGTTGGGGTGTGGGCGAAATAGTGATTGATGTTAGGGAGTTGGTCGGAGGTGGCCGGCCAGCCGGGATTTCGCCGGCTGGCGTCGCCATTGTTGGCGATGTGGAACTTCGATTGTTTCGTCTCTCTTTCTCTCATTATCTCCAGACCCTCTCTCTCTTAGGCAACCCTTTGATATATAAAGAAGGAAATTTCAAATACAAGAATTAAGAAAATTTTAGAGGCTTTCCTACTCTAGTTTGGAAAAGATCAATTCTCTCTCCTCCCCTTTCCTTGTCTAACTCAATTTCGCCCCTCTTCTCCTTGTCCAAATAGAATTCAACTCCTTGAAGCTTCTCCCTTTTGGATTGGGAGTTGTTTCCTTCTTGGACTAGAATTAGGGTTTCCTAATCCTCCTCCTTCTCCCAATTTTGGCCTCCCTTCACGTTTTTAGGCCTCTCTTACACGTTCCAAATATACTCTTTCAAGAACAACAAATTAAAGTTCTAGAATTTCAAGAATTCAAGGCAATCTTGTTAAGAACGTTTGAATATTCAAGATCCCCTTCAAGAACAACGCAAATCTCTTCAAGAACTCATATTTATTTCCAAGAACTTCAACATTCTAAATATTCATGTGGACTACTTTCAAGAACAACAATTTGGCGTCCAAGAACTTCAAGATTAAACGTGTACTTTCAAGATCCCAACTAGGGTTTTCAAGTAAGGTTTTAAACAATCAAGAACTTCAAGATTTGGTTCAAGAACGTTTTTTTTAACAATCAAAACATCAAGATTTCAACCCTACATGTTTCAACAACTTCAACCAACAACAATTTTCGGTTTTCTCTTTCTTTCTTTTTTGTCACGTTTTTCTTTTTCTCCTTCTTATAATTTTTTTTAATCAAAAATGAAATTAATGAAAGAACCTAAAAACTAAGGCACGAAGAACAGGATTTGGAATGTAAAAACAAACCCGTTCTATGTTCCGATACCAACTGATGCAATATTAAATGCGGAAACAAGAAAACAAAGGATAGAAGCAAGACGCTCTTTGAAGTATCAAGACAACAAGTAGGAACTAGTCTACTTACCTGGTTGAAGAAGTCACGAAGTACCTATACTATACGAACAACCCTCAAGACAACGTTGGTCATGCAAACTGTTCGATCAAACAAAGGAACGAGTTCAATTTGGAATCACACCAAAATTGGACAAGTTCAAAGCACACAAGTTTGGAGCAAATTTGCTGCCGATTTTGTATTGAATATCAAAGTTAGGTGCTGAAAATAATGAAGTCTTTAGGCTTATATAGGATTGCCCTTGTCCTAAATCAACTAGGAAACAAATAACTAACAAAAAGGCCATAATTTGGCTAAGCTTAAAGAATAGTCACGCAGGACCAAACAATTAAGGATTAATGTCTTCAATAACAACACAACAATACAACATAAAGACAAATGTACACCATCAACAAATATTTCGTCCAACACAAGATGTGTGAATGCTTGGCTCTTCTCCAAGGCTAACCCAATGCCTTTTCTTTTCTTATCCAACATTTATGGCATGAATGTACCTTGATCAGGTTGACCTGTATCACAAACAAAGGAATGAGTTCAATTTTGAATCAGACCAAAATTGGACTAGTTTAACACACGAGAATTTTGGAGCAATGTTGTTGCCATTTTTTGTTATTGAAAATAATCTCTAAGGTTCTAAAAATAATGTAGTCTTTTGGCTTATATATAATGAGCATTGTCCTAAATCAACTACGAAACAAATAACTAACAAAAAGGTCACAATTTGGCTAAGTTTGAAGAATAGTCACACAGGACCAAACATGTAAGAATGAATGTCTTCCATAACTACACAATAATACAACATAAACACAAATGTATATCTTCAACTTCTAATTTTGTCCATAGCCAAATTTGTGAATTCTTGAACGCTTGGCTCTTCTCCAAGGCTAACCAACGCCTTTTCTTGTCTTATCCAACATTGATGGCATGAACGTAGCATGATCAAGTTGACCTGTATCATGCAACCTAACTGACCTGGGATTCAAAGGCAGCATCTTCACATGGTGGAACGGCAGAGCAGATGAAGTTTGCATTTTCAAAAGGTTTGATAGATACCTAGCTAACACAGAATTTCAGCAAACTTTCCCAAGGCTAGAGGTTACTCATCTATCTAAGATTGGCTCAGATCACAGTCCTCTCCTATTAAAGTGTGACATTGAAGAAATACCCATCAAGAAGCCATTCAAATTCCTCATCTTCTAGATCAAACATGACACCTTCAAACCAGTTGTGAGAGAAAATTGGCAAGCAGATTTCCATGGTGACCTCTTCATACTTTTTAATTACAAGCTCAAGAAGCTCAAAAAGGCACTGTCACTTTGGAGTAAAGAAACATATGGAGACATATTTCAAAATACAAGCATGGAGCAAGTGGTTTTGGTTCATGAAAAATAGTTTGAAAAAAGACCAACTAAGCAGAATAGGGAAAGATTACAAAAGGTACAGGCACAGTTGATTAGGCGTCTAACAATAAAAGAACAATTCTGGAAATAAAAGGCAGGCATGTCATGGTTCAATGATGGAGACAGAAACACCGAATTCTTTCATGCCCAAGTAAATGGTTGAAGAAAAAGACTGATACAGGCCAACCTGATCAAGCTACATTCATGCCATCAATGTTGGATAAGACAAGACAAGGCGTTGGTTAGCCTAGATTTAGGCATTGGTGATTGGCCTTGGTGAGGCGTGTGATGTTGATGCTACACATTTGTATTGTGTTGCTGTAGAAGACATTGATTCTTACTTGGGGTCCTGCGTGATCATCTTTTTTACTTAGCCAAATTGTGGCCTTTTTGTTAGTTATTTGTTGCCTAGTTAACTTAGGACAAGGCTCGTTATATATAAGCCTAAAGACTTCATTATTTTCAGTACCTAACTTTGATATTCAATACAATAATCGGCAGCAACTTTGCTCCAAACTCGTGTGCTTTGAACTTGTCCAATTTTTTGTGCGATTCCAAATTGAACTCGTTCCTTTGTTTGGTCGAACAGTTTGCAAGATCATCGCTGTCTTGAGGGTTGCTCGTATAGTATAGGGAGTCCTTCGCTTCGTCAAGAATGTAAATAGACTAGTTCCTACTTGTTGTCTTGATAGTTCATTGAGTGTCATGCTTTTATCCTTTTATCTTGTTTATCGCGTTTTATATTGCATCAGTTGGTATCAGATCTTGAAAAGGATTCGTTCCAATCCAAATCTTGTTCTTTGTGCCTTAGTTTAGGTTCTTTCTTTAATTTCATTTTTTATTAAAAAAAAAAAGAAAAGGAAGAGAAGAAAAACGTGACAAAAAAAGATAAAGAAGAGAAAGAACGAGAATTGTTTTTGATTGAAATTGCTAAAACATTTAGGGTTGAAATCTTGATGATTTGATTGTTAAAGTCCGTTCTTGAGACCAATCTTGAAGTTCTTGATCATTTAAAAACCGTTCTTGAAACCCTAGTTGAAATCTTGAAGTAAATCTAATTGCTAGACGAATTATCAATAGTTCTTGGTTGGATTCTTGAAGTTCTTGGACACCAATTTGTTGTTCTTGTGTTCACGTTATTCTTGGAGTTCTTGAAGTTCTTGGACATTAACTAGTGGTCTTGATTAGTTCACGTTAATCTTGGGAATTCTTGAAGTTCTTGGACGTCAATTTGTAGTTCTTGAAATAACTCACGTTAGTCTTGGGGATTCTTGAAGTTCAACTGTCCTTGACAAATTTGCATTGAATTCTTGAAGTTCTTGAACATCAACTTGTTGTTCTTGAACTTGGTGCCTCAAAAGCGTGTAAAACTTGGAGGCTAAAGAAGAGGAGAATAAGAAACCCTAAGGCTAGTCCAAGAAGGAAACAACTCCCATTCCAAAAGGGAGAAGTTTCAAGGAATTGTTTTCCATTGGGATAAGGAGAAAAGGGGTGAAATCCAAAGGGGAGGAGAGAGAAATTTCGGCCTCTCCTAACTAAGGTGGGAAAGTCTCTAGAATTTCCTTATTTCTTGAATTTCCTTATTTCTTTTGATTGCACTACTTCTAATTAGTAATTCTTAGGTAATTTTGATGCAAGGTTGCTGCCAATTTCGGGGACGAAATCTTCCCAAGAAGGGGAGGATAATGCAGTTCAACCTGATCATGATGCGTTTAAACCTTCAAGACCATTCACGAGAAGTCAATCTAAAGAGCTTCATGATGCACATTTGATAGTGAAGAAGAGCGTAGCGTTTCTAAGCACATTGTGATGCTTGGCATGTGATACTTGTTTCTGTGTTGAGATTATTGTGTAGTTATGGGAGACATTAATTCTTAGTTATTTGGGGTCCTGCGTGACCGTCAAATTACTTAGCCATTTGTGGCCTTTTTTGTTAGTTGTTTGTTTCCAATTAACTTAGGACAAGGCTCATTCTATATAACCCTAAATGCTTCATTATTTTTTGTACCTTACATTTTTCTGATAATAGAAAATCGGCATCCATATTGCTCCCAAAAATGTGTGACTTAAACTTGTCCAATTTTGGTGTGATTCAAAATTGAACTCGTTCCTTGTTTGATCGAACAATTTGCAAGACAATTGTTGCCTTGAGGGTCGTTCGTATAATATAGGTACTCGTTGATTTCATCAAGAAGGTAAGTAGACTCGTTCCTACTTGTTGTCTTGATAATTCATAAAGCGTCTTGCTTCTATCTTTTGTTTTCTTGTTTTCGCTTTTAATATTGCATCAAATTTCCTACTTAAGTAATTACTAATTTTTGAGCTTGTAGGATCTCGTGCTGAAACTCAGAATTTTTACTTTCGTAGATAATTTTTTGCTTCTTGTGGTCACTTAAAAAGCTGTCCGTTTATCGAATCACATAAATTCACTCACCCCGAAGAAAACTGTTGAACTTGTGAACTTGAAAGGTCGTTGAGGAACTTGACCATTTAGAGGAAGCTATTTTGAGGACAAGTGCAAAAATCCTACTCGAAAATATTAAGTGAACCCGAGAGTCATTCAAAAGTGAGTGAGGTATTTTACTAATCTTAACACATTCTCTAGTCTTGTTCTTTTACAGGTACGTGGCTACCGACGCAGACAAGGTCGTGACCGACATTACTTTAGCCGAGCTTTGGCTGAAGTAAGGGCACTTAGTACCCGAATGGAGAACCTTGAAAGAACCGTTAGTACTTAGAAGAATACGGCGAAAGGAACTAGTGATGGTTCCATCTTAAAACCTGAACATGATGGTACTGTTTGTGAGGTGGAGAGTGACGAAGAGATAGTGACAGCTAAAATCGAAGCCATGGACCATGCCAATACATTATCCCTCCTGAGATAATGTTTGTGCTATGATGCAACCAGGTGAGTATTTGCGAGGTAATGATAGTTCTAAACTGTTAATTTGCCTAGTTCATAAGGGTGTTTACTTGAGTTCTAATGATGACGTTTCCACTAACGTTCACCCCTTGCCTAGTGTTTTTTATGGAATTTGCAAGAATATGTGCACATGCTTGCCCCACGAGGAGATGGGTCATTCCATGTTTTGCAGAAGATCAATAACAACGCCTATGCTATAGACCTGCCTGGTGAGTATAGAGTTTCTAAGACATTCAACATTTCTAACTTAACTCCTTGTGTTGCAGGTATTGCCGCTTTGAGAGATGAAGATGGTTCGATTTTGAGGACGAAATCTTCTCAAGAAGGGGAGAATGATGCAGGCCAACCTAATCGAGCTACGTTCATGCCACCAATGTCGGATAAAACAAGAGAAGGCGTTGGTTAGCCTTGATTTAGGCGTTGGTGATTGGCCTTAGTGAGGCGTGTGATGTTGATGTTACACATTTGTGATTATGTTGTATTATTGCGTTGCTATGGAAGACATTGATTCTTACTTGGGGGGTCCTGAGTGACCATTCTTCATTATTTTCAGTACCTAACTTTGATATTCAATACAAAATCGGCAGCAACTTTGCTCCAAACTCGTGTGCTTTGAACTTGTCCAATTTTTGGTGTGATTCCAGATTGAACTTGTTTATTTGTTTGATCGAACAGTTTGCAAGACCATCGGTTTCTTGAGGGTTGTTTGTATAGAATAGGGTACTCTGTGACTTCATCAAAAAGGTAAGTAGACTAGTTCGTACATGTCGTCTTGATAGTTCATTGAGCATCATGCTTCTATCCTTTTATCTTGTTTTTCGCATTTTATATTGCATCAAAGACTCCAGATAAGGAGGATTCAACACAGTTCTAGAAGCTAGGTTGAAGAAGAGGAACTAATTGCAGAAGAACCTATCAACTTGTATAAATAACAATTCACAGAAAATGCAACTCCAACTGATTTTAGCATACTAGATAACATCCATCCTTTGATAGACATGGAGTAAAATGCAGTATTGATCTAGCAACCCACAATAGAAGAAGTTAAGCATGATGTCTTCTGCTTAAATGGTGAAAGTGCAGGGGGGCCATATGGTTTCACAGGCTCCTTTTACCATGCATGCTGGGATATCATAGCTGAAGACATACACAACATGGTTAAATCATTCTTCTTAGGAAGGTAAGCAACTTCATCAATAAAATATTCTCAAGAGTCATACATGAGAGGATGGTGGGATTACTGCCTACTCTGATCTCTCAAGAACAAGAAGGCTTTGTGAAAGGAACGATGATGCAGTAAAAAATGCGGAAACAAGAAAACAAAAGATAGAAGCAAGACGCTCTATAAATTATCAAGACAACAAATAGGAACGAGTCTACTTACCTTTTTTGATTAAGTCACAGAGTACCCTATACTATACGAACAACCCTCAAGACAATGATAGTCTTGCAAACTGTTCGATCAAACAAAGGAACAAGTTCAATTTTGAATCACACCAAAATTGGACAATTTAAAAGTCACACGAGATTTGGGAGCAAAGTGCTGCCGATTTTCTTTTATTAAAATAATGTAAGGTGCTGAAATAATCTAGTCTTTAGGATTACATAGAATGAGCCTTTACCTAAATCAAATAGGAAAAGAATAACTAGTTAACCTAAATCAACTAGGAAACAAGTAACTAACAAAAAGGCCAAAATTTGGCTAAGTGTAAGAACTAGTCATGCAGGACTCCAAAACAAGCAAGAATTATTGTCTTCCATAACTACAGAATAATATCAACACAGTAACAAACATCACACGCCAAACGCTTGGCTCTTCTTCACCATCAAATATGCATCATGAAGCTCTTTAGCTTGACTTATGGTGAATAGTTTTGAAGGTTCAAATGTATCATGATCAGTTAGAACTGCATCATCCTCCCCTTCTTGGGAAGATTTCGTCCTCGAAATTGAACCTTCTTCATCTTTCAAAGCAATACAAGGAGTCAAGTCGGTGACATTGAATGTCCTAGAAACAACATAATCATCAGACAGATCTATGACATAAGCATTATTATTGATCTTCTGCAACACTTGAAATGGTCCATCTCCTCTCGGAGCCAACTTCCCTTTCCTATGGTTCGAAAATCATTCCTTACGGAAGTGCACCCAAATCCAGTCACCTTTATTTAGGTCCAACTTTCTCCTTCTTTTATTCTTCTTGGCCGCTGCCTTTTCATAAGCATCCTCCAAAGTTTTCCTCACCTTAGCATGCAATTCGAGCAACGCGGCTGTCCGGTTTTCTCCATCAATGCTAATAACTACATCTCTCGGCAAAAGAATAAGATAAAGTGGTATCAAAGGATTAAAACCATAAATACATTCAAATAGAGTAATGCTAGTCATGCGATGAACAGTTCTATTATATGCAAACTCCGTAATAGGTAATCGGTCAGCCCAAGTGCTAGACATCCCTTTGGGTAAAGCTCGAAGAAGAGCTTCCAAGGTGCGATTAACAACCTCAATTTGACTGTCAGTCTGTGGATGATGTGATGTAGAAAACAACAATTTGGTGCCAAGAGCACCCCACAAACACTTCCAAAAGTGACTAAAAAACTTAGCATCCCTATCACTAACAATAGTTCGAGGCACACCATGCAACATTAATACATTAGCAAAAAACAGAGAAGCAACATGTTGTGTATCATCACATTTTTTACAAGGAATGAAATGAGCTATCTTAGAAAACATATTAACAACCACATAAATGCTATCATGACCACCCCTAGATCGAGGCAGCCCCATCATAAAATCCATCGAAATATCGACCTAAGGACTAGTAGGAACCGGTAAGGGAGTATACAAACCATGATTATTAGACCTAGACTTAGCTCTTTTACACTCAAAACACGCTCCACATATTCTCTCGACATCTCGCCTCATCTTAGGCCAATGGAACTATTCCCCTAATATAGCTAAAGTCTTATCTACCCCAAAGTGTCCTATCAAGCCCCCACAATGCGCCTCACGCACCAACAACTCTCGCCACGAGGACTCGAGTATACAAACTCTCCCCTTCTTAAAAAGGTACCCATGATGCCACTGATACTTCTCAATCTGTTGCCCACTAGTTATGGCATCACACACACTCTTAAATTTAGGGTCACTCTCATACATAGACTTATTACTCTCAAAACCCATCAACCTAGATGCTAATGTGATAGCCAAAGCAAACTTCCTAGATAGTGCGTCAGCTACTACATTCTCCTTTTCCTTCTTGTAATGAATTACGTAAGGAAAACTCTCAATGAACTCTACCCACTTGGCATGTCGTTTATTTAGTTTCTCTTGACCCCTAAGATGTTTGAGGGACTCATGATCACTAATAATTACGAATTCCTTAGGCCATAGGTAATGTTGCCAATGAGCTAAAGCTCTCACGAGGGCATACAACTCTTTGTCGTACGTAGAGTAACTCGTGCCTGCCCCCTTCAACTTCTCACTAAAATAGGCAATAGGCTTCCCATCTTGCATAGGAACACCTCTAATTCCCACCCCCGAGGCGTCACACTCTTGGAAGGCACCCTCTTGCGGCTCCCCCTACACAAAAGGCATGTCTTTTCTCACCAACTCCATGAGTGGTGCTGCTATGGTGCTAAAGTCATTAACAAAGCGCCTGTACAAACTAGCTAGTCCATGGAAACTTCTAACATGTGTAACAGTAGTAGGAGTAGGCCAGTCTCTAATAGATTCTACCTTAGATTCATCTACTTCAACACCATTAACACTTACAATACAACTTTCTCTATACAAAAGGGACACTTCTTGTAATTAAAATGTAACTTTTCGGTTCTTAATACTTAAAACACTCGCCTTAAGTGATCAACATGGTCATCTAAACTTCTACTATAAATCAGAATATCATCAGAGTAGACAACCACAAACTTATTAAGAAACGATTTAAGCACATGATTCATTAATCGCATGAACGTACTTGGCGCGTCGGAGAGACCAAAAGGCATCACCAACCATTCATATAGACCAAACTTGGTCTTGAATGTAGTTTTCCACTCATCACCCAGTTTCACAGGGATTTGGTGGTAACCAGATACCAACTGATGCAATAAAAAATGCGGAAACAAGAAAGCAAAAGATAGCAGCAAGACGCTCTATGAATTATCAAGACAACAAGTAGGAAAGAGTCTGCTTACCTTCTTGGTGAAATCAACGAGTACCTATACTATACGAACAACCCTCAAGACAACAATGGTCTTGCAAACTGTTCGATCAAACAATGGAACAAGTTCAATTTTGAATCACACCAAAATTAGACAAGTTAAATGTGACACGAGATTTGGGAGCAAAGTGCTGCCGATTTTCTTTTATAAAAATAATGTAAGGTGCTAAAAATAATGTAGTCTTTAGGCTTATATAAAATGAGCCTTTACCTAAATCAAATAGGAAAAGAGTAACTAGTTAACCTAAATCAAATTGGAAACAAATAACTAACAAAAAGTCCACAATTTGGCTAATTTTAAGAACTAGTCACGCAGGGCTCCAAAACAAGTAAGAATTAATGTCTTCCATAGCTACACAATGATCTCAACATAGTAACAAACATCACACGCCAAATGCTTAGCTCTTCTTCACCATCAAATGTGCATCATGAAGCTCTTTAGCTTCACTTCTCATGAATGGTCTTGAAGGTTTGAACGTATCATGATCAGTTTGACCTGCATCAAAGGACCATAGTTGAAAATGTTCTCCTAACAAATGAAATAATCACAGACATTGGACTAAGAAAATGGGATTCAGTGAAGCCTTCATAGGCCTGGTGTTTGATACTATAGGAAACAACTGGTACTCAGTGCTCATCAATGGTCAGTCATAGGGCTTCTTCAAATCAACAAGTGGTGTCAAGCAAGGTGATCCACTATCACCTACTTCATTCTTGCTGCTGAAGCTCTCTCAAGAGGATTGAATGCTCTTCCCAAGTGTATTTCTTTATCAATAGCAGAAATAACATGGGAGAGCATATCATTCCATAAAGCAATAACCAAATGCTAGACTGCTCAAACAGTCCCCATACTCCAACCAGTGCTGCAAGCTCTTCCCTCTTACATTGTGTGGGAATTATGGAAAAGAAGGAACAACTGCAAGTATGGAGAAACAGTAACTGCTAGCAGAGTCTTATACCTGATTTCCAATGTCTCTCACAAGTATCAATGTCTCTCACAAGTGGCAAGATCTCCTGAACATAATGGAAAACTATACTCCAAGACTGAAATACAAAACGGTTGTCTGGGAACTTCCAATGGATTGATGGCTCAAAGACACTGATGGAGCATCTAGAGGAAATCCAGGAAGGAGTGCAATAGGTTTTTGTGTGAGGAATGAAGAAGGAGAGATCCTATATGCACTAGGCAAAGAAATCTCAAAAGGATCAAATACAACAGCAGAAGCAATAGCAATTGTGGAGGCCTAAAAATTCTGTCATTCTCACAACTATTCCCACATATGGCTTCAAACAGACTCAATGCTCTTGAATAACATAATCAATGGCATATGGAATCCACCTTGGTGCATAGCTGTTCAAATTGAAGAAGTGATGCAACTGAAAGAAGCCTTCTCACTTAAAGTGACACACATATACAGCGAGGGAAATAAGCTAGCTGACCATCTAGCAAACTATGCTCTTGAAGTTGGGAGAATAGAATGCCATGATTTTTGGCAGCTAGACTCACAAGGCTGAAGAATATTAAATGAAGACAAACTGAAATGCCTTTACATAAGAGTGCAGGTAGCAAAATAACAAGCAAGAAAATGGGACATTGGCTTCAGACTAAGCTGCAGACACAAGACCAGAGACTGAGATCATACAATGCTTACAATCAGTTACCGCATTTAACATGCCTGCTATCTCTGCACGTAAACTGGTGGAATGTCACCAAGGAGTCTGTTGGAGGTTACAACAACAACAATGAGGAGAGAATGGAGCAGAGGCCTCGTACTAACATGCTGCTACCTTTTGCAGGGAACATTGGAGTAACTAATCCCACAAAACAACCTACTCTTTTCCATATAACCTTTTTACTGTTGTTTGCAGGAAAGAAGAACTGGAGCCTACTGCTGCAAATGCATTACAAATTGCAACTGCAACAATTGTTTGGGACCTTCCCCAAGCTCATGATATCTCAACACTCGCATCAGCAACACATCTGCAACAATTGCTCAATGACACACAATCTGGTCCAACTAGTTGCTGAAGAAGCAATGTGTGGTATATGCATTTTTAATGATCATTCTATTGCTACTTTAGTAATCACACTGGTCCTCAATCACATTGAACAACTCCATCATTATATCAAACCAATCAGCCAACTCAACATCAACACAGGAAGAACCACACACATCAATGCCAAATCAGAAAAAGATAGATCCTCAAAGCAGCAAATGCAGCACATAAATCAACTGATACACCAACAACAGAAGGAACATAATCAAAGCAACACCAATCACTTCTCTCAAAATCATAGGACCAAAATATTCACCAATGTCACCTCTAAAATCTGCAAAACTCACAAGGAAAGAAGGTTGATTGAGCTGGACCAGGTCATTGCTGCAGTTGCAATGTGTGGTTTAGCACTCTTAGTACTTATTTGATTGCTACTACAGCAATCATCATGGTCCTTCTCACATACCCTCAAGCACAATCTTAACAAATGCACGAATCAACCAGCTCTCAGCTACACAGAAGCAGCAAGATAAACAGACAATCATCCTAGCATAAGCAACAAACGCCACAAGCATAGACAGCAGATGATCAACAGAAACAACACACAAGCAATCAAGAAGCAGCAACTTCAACAGAAGACACATGACATGGACATATTCATAATAGCAGTAGCTCTAGTACTCAGTTCAGCAACTCATGGCCCCAACATACAGCAACAATCATGGATCACTCCACTACTCATACTCCACAGAAATCCAGCCAACATACAGCACCATAGGAGCAGTAATACACATAGGCAAAAACCAACTCAGAAGCAGCCCCATGACACAGAAACACAATCAACACACCACCAGCAGAAACAACACCCATACAGGAATAACAACAAGTTATCCACTGGCCTAAAGGCAGACACAAAGGAAGACAGATGTGCCAACAAACACAGGAGGACACATCAACTGAACACACTGTTCTTACACTTGATCACTCGAATACAAGAACAAACAACACGATCTTTCAGAAGCAGCAAGTCAAACAGTCAACAACAGCCCCCACACTCAACTCACAGCAGCCTCAGTGCCAACAGTAGCAGCTTTGAAATGGCCCAGCCAACAGCATAATCAATACAGCTGTCTAGTCATAAGATACATCTCGATAGCCATCTTAAACTTGACTTTCCTAGTTCTAGAGGCCAAAGCAAAATTGAAGATAGCGCGCGCTTTTTTGTTACACTTTTGCAAATCCCTGACACCAAAGATAGTTGTCAAAGGTATATGGAAAGGAACAAATTCCTCATCTATTAAGTAGCAATAGGAACATATGTACTTTTTTATATAGCTGACCTAGAAAAACTACACATTGTTTTTGTACATACGATTGTCTACTATAAAATAGACAATTGTCACATCACCATAGGTCTAACTCCTTACTACTACCTAGGTACTTTTAGTCAACACTTTCGGATGACTACATGTACATGTATTTTCTTTTGGGGGGTAAGGTATATGTCCCTCTCCACTCTTATATTTTACTTCTATTAATAAAATTTATATTTAACCAACAAAAAAAAACCGAAGAGCTACACACATCACTGCGTAATCAAAAGAAGACAACACCACATAGCAGCAAATTTAGCACATAAACAACCTAATACACCAACAGCAAAAGAAACACAATCAAAGCAACATCAATCACTTTTCTCAGAATCAAAGGACCAATGTCACCTCTGAACTCTGTAAAGCCACAAGGATAGGAGGCAGCTTGAGCTGGACTAAGAGTGGTATTAGCACTCTTAGTGCTCATTCTACTGCAATTACAGCAATCACCGTGGTCCTTCTCACATCCTCTCAAGAACAATGTTAACAAAATGCTGCAACCAAACAGCTCTCAATAACACAAAAGCAGCATCATAAACTCATCTCAGCAAAAGCAACAAGCCACACAAGCATAGATAGTAGATTTTCAACAGAAATAACACACACACACAACATTCAAAAGACAACAACTTTACCATATCAGAAGCACTAATAGTCAACACTGGAAAATATCACACACAACAGAAGCGACACAACACTTACAGGCACAAACAGCTAGCTCATCACTCAAAGCTCAACAGTAGGATGGAAACAACACAATGACACCTAGCTACCAAAGAACAGAATCATCTTCACCACTCAATCACAGGAGACATCTTGATAGTCATCTTCAACTTGGCTTTTGCACTCAAAGCTAAATCAAACTTGAAGATAACACATACCTTTTTTTCGCACTCCTGAAAACTCTTGGCTCATTGGATAGAAGTTAGTTGTATATACAAAAGATCACATCCCTCACCCACATAGCAGAAACATGAACATATGTACTTTTTTGTATATTTGACCTAGAAAAATATCATATTGTTTTTGTACATGCAATCGTCGATCAATAAAAAATAGACAATCATTACATCACCAGTAGGGGTACAATTAGTCATCAGCTTAGGATGATTATGAGTACAAGCATTTTCTTTAGGGAGGCAAGGTTTATGTCCCCATCCACTTTTGTACTTTATTTCTATTAATAAAATTCATATTTACCCCAAAAAAAACCATAAATTATGGAAGTCATCCGCAACGCTAGAGAGAGAGAATATAGCGATAGAGAGAGAGAGAGGCGACAAGAGCAAGAAGCTCATCGCGAACAGCGATGGCTACGCCGGCCGGCGCGACACCAACTGGCGAACCTTCACCTTCCACCTCCCAACCTTAACCTAAAACCCCGACCAACCCACAGCCCCTCGATTACAGTAACATCCTCAAACCCACGACCTTGAACTCAAAGATATCTACGAACCCTAAATCGACAAACCTAATCGAACCAATCCCCTTCAAAAGAGCTACATACTTGCAAGGACAAACTTGTGTCAAGTTTACAGAGTTAGAAGTCGATCGAATGAATCTAATTGAAGGCCTTCAATATGCGGTAATTGGTAAATTATCCTATGGCTGGCCAGATATGCAAGAGCTTCGTCGAATAATTCCTGCGCAATGTGGAATGAAGGGTGATTGTAACATTGGATTGCTCAGAGATAGGCATGCACTAATTCGACTGACACTGTAGCAAGACTTTATCAACTTCACATCTAAAGCAGTATACTATCTGAAAGAAAAGGATGGCTATGAATACCAAATGAGGACATTGATTTATGATGACAAATTTAAAGAGGAGGAAGAAACTTCTAAAGCGATGGCTTGGATTTCGTTTCCCTGTTTGCTTCGCACAAACTATGTTAAAGAATGCCTTTTTTCTTTAGCTTCTGCTATAGGGAAACCATTGCGCCTAGATATGGCTACAATTAATAAGACTCGTCCAAGCTGTGCAAGAGTTAAGGTGCCTGTTGATTTGCTAGCGGATTTGCCAAAGAATGTTCACATGGACATTGAAAATGAAGCTTGACATTGAAAATGAAGCTACAGGAGCTGTAAGAACATAATGGGTAAAGATTTAGTATGATTTTATCCCCAAGTACTGCAAACAATGCAAATTGCAGGGACATGACATGCTTGAACGCTGGAAGTTGCATCCACAACTACTACACACAAACTCAGCAGAGCAACAGGAAGCTAAAAGCAATATAGTGGAAGGTAGGAAGCAGCAGGGGAAGGAGATAGCACCCCTAATGATTATGTAAAGTGGCAAAGTGGTAGGCAATGCAGGTCCTCAATGGAAGGAGGTTAAGGATAATCGAGTGCAAAATCAAGCTAAGTCAAGAAGTAATCAGGTCAAAATTGAACTAGAAATGATACCAGTTGACAAGGCTGCTCAGCAACTTCAAACATCCAACAAATTTGCTATGTTGGATATGTAAACAAGCAGTGACAAGGAGGACAACCAGTTGGAGGTGATTGAAGAAGCAGCTGGTCAAAAGAACACCCCTACTCCCACATGCTCAGCACCATCCTTGCAACTAGAAGAGGAACTTACATGCTCTGCAGCAGCTGCCCTCAATTCATTGGCAGCTGCAATCTTGAAAAGCAAGACCAACAAGCAAACGACGGGAACGTTGGACTTGCTGCACTCTACAGAACCAATGAAAAGCCTCAAAATTGAAGAAATGAACACCATAGAAGAAGCTGCATATAAAGAAACACAACTGCATACGGGGAAAAGGAAAGAAATCACAAAGGAATCCACTTCTCAGTGGGTGCAGAAAAACTTCAACACAAATGTGGTTACCACTAACACTTCTTATCAAGATATTCCATCACAAGATACTCTTGTTGAGAAATCAATGGCCAAGACAGCAGGAAAGAAATTTGTAGATGCAGAATTAGAAAAGAAACTTGAGAAGCCACATGGAAGTCCTGAGAGATTATGGTCAGATCAAATAAAAGAAGATTCAGAGGAAGGTGAAATACCAGAAGAAATGGAAAGTGAAGATGAGGAAGCTGGTGAGGCAATTGAGGAGGATGATCAAAGTGAAAACGAAACAGCCAATGTCACTATCACAGTGGGAAAGAACAACAACAAAGTTGAAACACAATTGATGTTGCAGACAAAAATGCCAATATCAAGCCAACTTTAAAGTTCAAGAAGCAGAAGATACAGTTCAAAGGGGGGATGTTCAAACTGGTTTTAATCCTGGATCAACAGCAAGGAAAGGGACAATAGTGGCATAGTTAAAAGCAATCATTAGACCAAAGAACCTCCGCATTGCAGCAGCAGTAATAAATGAAGAAGATCACAAAGAACAATCTGGCAAAGATCTAGATGAAGAAACTACTGCCTATAACTTCCTTAATGTAGCTAAACAAGGAGATCTCTTCCCAACACTGATAGCCAAGGTGAAGTCAGAAACCAAAGGCAAGATGAAACAAAACAAAGACATCAACAATACCTCTGCATCAGGGGTCCAAACAAGAAGAGCTATAACACACTCCAACAATCTATAATGGATGCAATCATTTGGAATATTAGATCAGTGAACACAATGCAAGCTTTTGAAAGGCTCATCACATTGCACAAGAAACATCACTTTGTATTCATAGGAATTATGGAACCAATGCAGCAAGCAAGAAAGATGGACAGATATAGAAGAAAAATTGGCTTCTCTAAAGTAGTGACTAATGTCTCCAACAAAATCTAGGCTTTCATTGATGATCTATATGAAATCACAGTCCTGTATGACATGGTGTAGCAACTTACTCTGAAGCTCTTCCACACAGAAACATATGTGGAACTCATTCTGATGCAGGCCAACCTGATCAAGCTACATTCATGCCATCAATGTTGGATAAGACAAGACAAGGCGTTGGTTAGACTTGATTTAGGCGTTGATAATGCATTGGAAGTGTGGTGTGTGATGTTGATACACGTTTGTGATTATTGTGTAGTTGTGGAAGACATTAATTCTTAGTTGTTTGGTCCTGCGTAACTATTCTTTTAACATAGCCAAATTGTGGCCTTTTTGTTAGTTATTTGTTCCCTAGTTCATTTAGGAGAGGCTCATTCTATATAGCCTAAAGACTTCTATATTTTCAGTACCTTACATTAATTTTTTAAAGAATTTTTGGCAGCCATTGCTCCCAACCAAAACCGTGTGTTTAACTTATCCAATTTTGGTGTGATTCAAAATCGAACTCATTCTTGTTTCATCGAACAATTTGCAAGACAATCGTTGTCTTGAGGTTCGTTCCTATAGTATAGTACTCCTTGATTTCATCAACAAGGTAAGTAGACTAGTTCCTACTTGTTGTCTTGATAATTCATAGAGCGTCTCACTTTTATCCTTTGTTTTCTTATTTCCGCGTTTAATATTGCATAACATTATCACACTAGTATATGCTAAGTGTGATCCAATAGAGAGAATAGAACTGTGGGACTAATTGTATGCTATGGCTCAAGACATGACAGTCCCATGGCTGGTAGGGGAAGATTTCAATCTGATATGGGATAAAGAAGAAAATTTTGGAGGCCTACCTATACCTCTTAATGAAGTAGATGACTTCAAACTCTACATCAACACTTGTAACCTAACTGACCTGGGATTCAAAGGCAGCATCTTCACATGGTGGAATGGCAGAGCATATGAAGATTGCATCTTCAAAAGGTTAGATAGATGCCTAGCTAATATAGAATTCCAGCAAACTTTCCCAAGGCTAGAGCTTACTCATCTATCTAAGATTGGCTCAGATCACAGTCCTCTCCTGTTAAAGTGTGACACTGAAGCAATGCCAATCATGAAGCCATTCAAATTCCTCAACTTCTGGACCAAACATGACACCTTCAAAGCAGTTGTGAGAGAGAATTGGCAAGCAGATTTCCATGGTGACCCCTTCATACTTTTTAATTACAAGCTCAAGAAACTCAAAAAGGCCATGTCACTTTGGAGTAAAGCAACATATGGAGGAAGTGATTATGGTTCATCAAAAATAGTTTGAGGAAAGACCAATGAAGCATAATAGAGAAATATTACAAAACGTACAGGCACAGTAGATTAGGCATCTAGTAATAGAAGTACAATTCATGAAACAAAAGGCAGGCATGTCATGGTTCAATGATGGAGACAGAAACACCAAATTCTTTCATGCCGAATTAAAAGGATCGAAGAAAAATACTCCAGCTAAGGAGGATTCGAAACTATTCTGGAAGCTGGGTTGAAGAAGAGCAACTAATTGCGGAAGAAGCCATCAACTTCAATAAAGAACAATTCACAGAAAATGCAACTCCAACTGATTTCAGCATACTTGACAACATCCATCCTTTGATAGACATGGAGCAAAATGCTTAATTGATAAAGCAACCCACAATAGAAGAAGTTAAG
This sequence comes from Nicotiana obtusifolia, assembly GCA_002018475.1. Classification (NCBI taxonomy): domain Eukaryota; kingdom Viridiplantae; phylum Streptophyta; class Magnoliopsida; order Solanales; family Solanaceae; genus Nicotiana; species Nicotiana obtusifolia. Next base: position 32,618 of record MCJB01049888.1, read on the forward strand.
CATGCTGTCTTCCGCATAAATGGTGAAAGTGCAGGGGGGCCAGATGGTTTCACAGGCTCATTTACCATGCATGCTGGGATATCATTGGTGAAGACATACACAACATGGTTAAAGCATTCTTCTCAGGAGGGCAATTACCAAAATGTGTGACACGCACAAATTTGGTACTACTCCCCAAAAAGAAGGAGGTGGCAATATTCTCTTACATGAGGCCCATTAGCCTAAGAAACTTCATCAATAAAATCTTCTCAAGAGTCATACATGATAGGATGGTGGAAATACTGCCTACTCTGATCTCCCAAGAACAAAGCAGGCTTTCTGAAATGAAGGACCATAGTTGAAAATGTCCTCTTAACCGGGAAGTCATCACAGACATTTGACTGAGAACAAAAGTTGGGCCAAATGTTATAATCAATCTTGACATGGCAAAAGCTTTTGATAGATTATCATGGTTATTCATGACAAACATTCTAAGGAAAATGGGATTGTTTGAGGCGTTCATAGGACTGGTTTATGATACTATTGGGAACAAGTGGTATTCTGTACTCATCAATGGCCAGTCACATGGCATCTTCAAATACACAAGAGGAGTCAAACAAGGTGATCCATTATCACCTATTTTGTTCATTCTTGCTGCTGAAGCTCTCTCAAGAGGTATAAATGTTGTTCACCTAAACTTATACTTCTGTGGCTTTGGACTGCCCAAATGGAGTCCAAAAATAAATCACCTCTCATATGCAAATGACACAATCATATTCTCTTTCTCTGATGCCACCTACTTACAATTGATAATGGAACTCGTGAATGCATATGAGGCAGCATCAGGGAAGGTGGTTAACATAAATAAATCTGCTGTATATATGCATCATTCTGCCAACTTTGATGTGGTTACAGAGGTGGAAAGAATCACTAGTATAGGAAGATAGGATTTTCCCATCGCATATCTTTGCTGCCCCATCCTCTACTCTAGAAGGAAGATAATGTATTACCAAGACCTTATCAAAGGTACTAGATAAACTGCAGTATTGGAAAGGAAAAAAAAATTGCCCTCAATAGGAGGCAGGGCAGTGTTGATCAAGCATGTCCTTCAAAGCATGCCAATACGTCTACTCTCTGCTGTTAATCCTCCAAATTATGTAATCAACAAACTACATAAGCTCTTTCCTCAATTTTTCTGGAGCAGCTCTGTTGGAGGTAACAACAGACATTAGTCATCATGGAACACACTATATATGCCCTGTGATGAAGAGGGAGCAGGTTAAGATCACTACATTATGTGTCCAAAGCCCTGTTACTGCAAGTTGTGGTGGAACTTCATAACCAAGCGAAGCCTATGGAGTGCCTTCATGTGCTAGAAATACTGCAAGAAGCTCAATCCAATAATAGTTCCATGGAAAAAGGGATAACACATATGGAGGAAGATGCTGGAATGCAAAGACAACATAGAGCATCAAATCATCTGGCATCCAAAAATGGGATCCTCTCTCTTCTGGTTTGATAACTGGACTGGCCTAGGAGCTCTCTACTTTGATGTGCCTGCTGAATTTGCAATTGATGAATCAATAAACAATGTGTATGAAATCCTGAAAGATGAAGCCTCGGATATGGACAAACTGTTAGAGACCTTAACTCAGGAACTTGCTCTCCATATAGTAGAAACAGTGAGGCCTCCAATTAGGGAGGACACCATTGATACAACTACTGGATGCTAGAAGCTCAAGGACACTTTAGTGTCAAATCTACTTGGGAATATCTCAGAAGGAGAGATGAACCTAAAAGCCTAAGATTGCTTTCTTCAAGTGAAAGGTCTGGAAAGCCATACTACCACTAGATGATTTCATGAAGAGATTGGGTTACCACATGCCATGAAGATGCTAGTGTTGCATAGATCCAAAAGAAGAAACAGTGGTCCACTTATTCTTCACATCAAGTACTGCGGCCCAAGTTTAGCAATACTTCCTATCAAGAGCAAGAATAACATGGGAGGGCATATCATTCCATCAAGCAATAACCAAATGATGGACTGCTCAAACAGTCCCTAGACTCAAACCAGTGCTGCAAGCTTTTCCCTCTTGCAATTTGTGGGAATTATGGAAAAAACGGAACAGCTGCAAGTATGGAGAAACAGTAACTGCTAGATGAGTCAAATACCATATTTCCACCACACTACAGGCTCTAGTCCAACTCAGAAAGCCAGGTATCAATGTCCTTCACAAGTGGCAAGATCTCCTAAACATGATAGAAAACTATACTCCAAGACTGAAATACAACAAAGTTGTCTGGGAACTCTCAATGGATGGATGGCTCAAAGTGAACACTGATGGAGCATCTATAGGAAATCCAGGAAGGAGTGCAATAGGTTTCTGTGTGAGGAATGAAGAAGGAGAAATCCTATACACACTGGGAAATGAAATCCTAGAAGGATCAAATACACCAACTGAAGCAGTAGCAATTATGGAGGCCCTAAAATTCTGTCATTCTCACAACTATTCCCACATATGGCTTCAAACAGACTCAATGTTCTTGAATAACATAACCAATGGCATATGGAAACCACATTGGTGCATAGCTGTTCAAATTGAGGAAGTGATGCAACTAATAGAAGCCTTCTCACTTAAAGTTACACAAATATATAGGGAGGGAAACAAACTAGCTGACCATCTAGTAAACTATGCTCTTGAAGTTGGGAGAATAGAATGCCATGATTTTTGGCAGCTAGAGTCACAAGGCAGAAGGATACTAAATGAAGACAAACTGCAATGTCCTTACATACGAGTGCAGGTAGCAAAATAACAAGCAAGAAAATGAGACATTGGCTTCACACTAAGCTGTAGACACATTACTAGAGACTAAGATCATACAATGCTTACAATCAGCCACATCATTTAACATGTTTGCTATCTCTGCAGGTACATTGGTGGAATGTCACCAAAGAGTCTGCTGGAGGTTACAACAACAACAATGAGGAGAGAAGGGAGCAGAGGCCTCATACTAACATGCTGCTACTTTTTGCATGAAATATTGGAGTAACTAATCCCATAGATCAACCTCCTCATTTCTATATAACCAGTTTACAATTGATTGCATTAAAGAAGAACTAGAGCATACTGCTGCAAAAGCATTACAAATTGCAACTGCAATAATTGTTTGGGACCTTCCTCAAGCACATGATCTCTCAACACTCACATCAGCAACACATCTGCAACAACTGCTAAATGACACACAATCTGGCCCAACTAGTTGCTGAAGAAGTAATGCGTGGTATCAGCATTTTTAATGCTCATACCATGCTACTTTAGTAATCACACTGGTCCTCAACCACATTGAACAACTCCATCACAAGACCAAACCAATCAGCCAGCTCAACATCAACACAGGAAGAGCCATACACATCACTGCCAAATCAGAAGAAGACAGATCCTCAAAGCAGCAAACGCAGCCCATAAACCAACTAAACACCAATAGTGGGAGAAACACAATCAAAGCAACACCAACCACTTCTCTCAAAATCATAGGATCAAAAAATTCACCAATGTCACCTCTGAAATCTGCAAACTTACAAGGACAAGAGGCAGATTGAGCTGGACCAGGTCATTGTTGTAGTTGCAATGTGTTGTATTAGCACTCTTAGTTCTCAATCTATTGCAACTACAACAATCATCATGGTCCTTCTCACATACCTTCAAGCACAATCTTAATAAAATGCAGCAACCAACCAGCTCTCACCTACACAGAAGAGGCAAGATAAGCAGATAATCATCCCAACAGAAGAAACAAGCCACACAAGTACAGACAACAGATGATCAACAGAAACACCACAAACACAGAGCAATCAAGAGGCAACAACTCGACCACAACAGAAGCAGTAATCTACTCAGCCACTTCAACAGAAGACACATGACATGCACATATTCACAACAGCAGCAGTTCCAGTACTCAGTTCAGCAACTCATGCAAAGCCTCAACACACAGCAACTATCATGGAACACTCCACTTCTATACTTCACAGAAATCCAGCCAACATATAGTAGCATAGGAGCAGTAATAGACACAGGCAAAAACCAACTCAGCAGCAGCCCCATGACACAGGAACACAATCAACACACCATCAGCAGAAACAACACTCATACAGGAACAACAACAAGTTAACCACTAGCCTAAAGGCAGACTCAAAGGAAGACAGAAGTGCTAACAAACATAAAAGGATACATCAACTGAGCACACTATTCTTACACTTGATCACTCAAATGCAAGAACAAACAACACGATCCTTCAGAAGCAGCAAGCCAAACAGTCAACAACAGCCCCAACACTCAACTTTGAGTAGCCTTAGTACCAACAACAACAGCTTGGAAATGCCCCAGCCAATAGCACAATCAATACAGCTGTCCAGTCACAAGATACATCTCGATAGCCATCTTCAACCTGACTTTCGTTGTTCTCGAGGACAAAGCAAAATTGAGGATAGCGCATGTTTTTTGTTACACTTTTGCAAAATCTTGACACCATAGATAGTTGTCAGAGGTATATAGAAGGGAACAGATTCCTCATCTATTTAGTAGCAATAGGAACATATGTACTTTTTTGTATAGCTGACCTAGAAAAACTACACAGTGTTTTTGTACATACGATTGTCTACTATAAAATAGACAATCGTCACAACACCATAGGTCTTACTCCTTATTACTACCTAGGTACTTTTAGTCAACACTTTAGGATGACTATAAGTACGTGTATTTTCTTTTGGGAGGCAAGGTTTATGTCCCCCTCCGCTCTTGCATTTTGTTTCTATTAATAAAATCTATATTTAACCAAAAAAAAATGAAAATTTAACCAAAAAAAAGAATCGAAAATTTGTGTTGTTGAAGTTGTTGAATCCACTAGGGATTAAAGGCTTGAAGATTGATTGATAATGAAATGTTCTTGAACCGATTCTTGAAGTTCTTGATCGCTAGAAACCAATAATCTTAAATCTTGAAACTCTAGTTGGAATCTTGAAGGTGCATGTTTGAACTAGAAAGTCTTGAAGTTCTTGAACGCCCAAAATTTTTGTTCTTAAACGTAGTCACGTGAAACTCAAAAACCTTGAAGTTCTTGGAATTAAAATTATAGTTCTTGAAGATTTTTGCATTGCTCTTGAAGAGGATCTTGAATCCTCAAACGTTCTTAATGAGTTTTCCTTGCATTCTTGAAGTTCTTGAACATTAATTTGATTGTTCTTGCAAGGTCTTGAAAACGTGTGAAGAGAGAAGAGAGAGGGCCGAATTTGGGAGGAAAAGTATAAGGAATAGGAAACCCTCGTTCTAGTCCAAGAAGGAAACAACTCCAAATCCAAAAGGGAGAAGTTTCAAGAAGTTGAAAACCTATTTGGACAAGGAGAAGAGGGGCGAAATTTTGTCGGAAAAGGGGGGGGGGGCGAAAATCCTAAGGCTAAGGAGAGAGGATTGGTCTTCTCCGAACTAAAGTGGGAAAGCTTCTAAAATTTCCTTATCTCTTCTATTTCGAAATTCTTTCTTGATTACATTAATTCTGATTAGTAATTCTTAGGTAATTTCCTACTTAATTATTTACTAATCTTTGAGCTTGTAGGACCTCGTGCTAATACTCAAAACTTCCACTGTCATAGATAACTCTTGGCTGCTTGTGCTCACTTAAAAAGCTGTCCGCCTATCGAGTCACATAAACTCACTCACCCCGAAGAAACTACTTAACTTGTGAACTTGAAAGGTCGTTAAGAAACTTGATCAATTAGAGGAAGCCAATTTGAGGACAAGTACGAAATCCTACTCGAAATTTGAGTGAACCCGAGAGTGATTCAATATAAAATGCGGAAACAAAAAAGAACAGATAGAAGCAAGACGCTCTATGAATTTTCAAGACAATAAGTAGGAACAAGTCTACTTACCTTCTTGATCAAATCAACGAGTACCTATACTTTACGAACGATTGTCTTGAATCACACCAAAATTGAACTAGTTTAAGTCACACGTTTTTGGGAGCAGTATGGCTGCCGATTTTCTATTATCAAAATAATGTAAGGTTCTGAAAATAATGTAGTCTTTAGGCTTATATAGAATGAGCCTTGTCCTAAATCAACTAGGAAACAAATAACTAACAAAAAGGCCATAATTTGGCTAAGTAAAGAGAATGGTAACGCAGGACTCCCAAGTAAGAATCAATGTCTTCAATAGCCACACAATAATACAACATAAGCACAAAATGTACATCTTCAACTTCTTATTTCGTCCAACACAAGATGTGTGAACGCCTTGGCTCTTCTTCGAGGCTAACCAACACCTTTTCTTGTCTTATCCAACATTGATGGCATGAATGTAGCTTGATCAGGTTGACCTGCATCAGAGAGTCATTCAAAAAGTGAGAGAGAGTATTTTTAACTAACCTTAACACATTTTATAGTCTTGTTTCTTTTGTAGGTACATGGCTACGGAACGAGAAAAGGTTATGACTGAAATTACTTTGGCTGACCTCTTGGCCGAAGTAAGGGCAATTAGCGCTCGAGTGGAAAACATTGAAAAATACTCTAGCAATCAGAAACATGCTAGAGTAGGAAGTAGCGACGGTTCCACCGTCAGAACCGAGCAGTTCGTGGAGTTAACTCGCCAAAACGAGCTGAGGGACGGAGGTGCTCATAATGTCAGGACCATGGGGATTCCCTGGGGTGTCATACCACCATTAATGCCAGCCCGGAGAAACATAGCCCCCGTCGGGGATATGAGAGCAGCCCAAGAGGATAATTAACCCGAGTTCGAGGAATTTGAAGATGATGATTTGGGGCCACGAAATTCGAGAGTAGGATAATGGATTGGAGGCCGAGACGACATGGGAAGATGTGGTTATGTTTGTGGTCCAAGAGGGAGACTTAGAGGTTTTGGTGGAAGGAACTTAGAGCATGAGTTTGATGAATATGCCGAGCATTATGAGGACTTCCAGCCAATCCTGCCAAACCGAGGGGGCCGAGACCATGTCTGAGTCAGTGGGTTGAACAACGTCAAGGTTACTATCCCTGTCTTCAAGGGGACTAGTGATCCTGACCGATTTTCAAAATAGAAACGTCAAGTTGAGCGGATATTTGAAATTAATGATATTACTGAGGAAAAGAAGGCTACATATGTCATTGCTACTAGGTGGGAGGCTGAGAAAAGATCCAGAGTTAGACATAACCAGCTTGCACGCGTAACCTAGGTGGAATTGAAGCAAATAATGACCCATAAGTATGTAAACCCATGGCATAAGTAATAGCAGTTACGGAAGTTGTATGATTTGAAACAAGGGTTAAAGTCCATGGAAGAATACTATGATGACTTTGAGAAGATTCGTCCATCACTTGACATGGAAGATGAAGAAGATGAAGTGGCTATCATCCGATTCAAGAATGGGTTGAATAATGATATCTCCAATCAGTTGAGGCTACAAGCGTTCATTGCTCTTCATGATGTGTTCTTGGCTGCCTCGAAGCTAAAAAGAGGACTAAAGAAAGTCGGGCAGCTCGACATAGAGGGGGTCCCGATTCCACCATCATACGTCTAAACAATGAGGGGAAGATGTCACGACCCAAGCCGGAGGGCCGCGACGGGCACCCAGTCCCTACTCGCCGAGTGCCGGCATACCTTTCATCTTACTTTCCTTGTTATCTATAAGGCTGCAGATGCCCGTGTGGATAGCAACAACAATCATAATCAGCTGAAGTACCATACAATGACATAAACATACATATGTAATATACCATGGCCGACACGGCCGTCATGCAAAAACTATACAACAAAAAGATACATTTGTCGACAAGGCAATCTTACTATACATAAGTCAACCCCTAGTCTATTGTCTATGAGCCTCCACAAGAAGACAAACAATGCAACATGTGTCGGAACAAGGCCCCGACATGCCCATAACGCCAATAGCAAAATTCATACCAAGACCACGGCAAGTCCGGAGGATGGATCTCGCCAATATCCGCTGAACTGGGCAGCCTACTGTGGTGGGAAAGCCTCGTCTATATGCCTGTTCGGACCTGCAGCACGACATGCAGCGTCCACACAAAAAAAAAGACGTCAGTACGGATAAAGTACTAAGTATGTAAGACAAGAAAACATAGTATAAGAACAATAATATGCGTCGGGATAAGAAACATACAACCTGTACCATCTGAAAGCCTCTGAGGGCGACTAACCATGAAATGCCTGATGTGCACATGCATAAATGTATATCCTTTGCAATGTCATTATATATATATATATATACACGCCTCTGTGGGCCTCATCATCATCATATACATACGCCTCTGTGGGCCTCATCATCATCATACCCAACTGATCAGTGGTTGCACAATAGGTGTCGTACCCAGCCGACTATAGAGCGGCTCGGTAGAGTAAAATAGTTGTCGACTATAGCACGACTAAATAGAGTAAACATATACATATATATAGTTGCACAATAGGTGCCGTACCCGGCCGACTATAGCGCGGCTCGGTAGAGAAAATAAATAATGCATGCTGGACTCACTGGAGTCATACTTTCTGAACCTTTTAAAGAGACGTAAGGTCGAAGAAATAATACACATCAATCTTCCCCTAAGAGGGGAAACAATATAAGCACTCCTAGCTTCTAAGAGTAGAGTATTTTTAAGGGCCCGTTCATTGTATGATGTATAATCGGAGTCGTGCAAAAGAAATAAAGGGATAGTCTCACATACCTGATACACTCGGTACCAATTTCAAGCTATGCAGCTATCATACTCCTTAGTCTACAATAAGAGGAACGATTCTATCGTTATTCTCTAAGCATTATAGTTATTACTAGCCACAACCCTAAGTTTATATGGTGTTTCTCCACACCCTTTTTCCTCCAAAACTTCACAATAGTAGTAAAACATGCAGCTCAACGGCAACCCAAAACAACCTGATGCAATATTAAAAAGCGGAAACAAGAAAACAAAGGATAGAAGCAAGACGCTCAATGAACTATCAAGATAACAAGTAGGAACTATTCTACTTACCTTCTTGATGAAGTCACGAAGTACCTATACTATACGAACAACCCTCAAGACAACAATGGTCTTGCAAACTGTTCGATCAAACAAAGGAACAAGTTCAACTTTGAATCACACCAAAATTGGACAAGTTAATTCACACGATTTTGGGAGCAATGTGCTGCCGGTTTTGATTGATAATAATGTCAAAAGGTATCAAAATAATGAAGTGTTTAGGCTTATATAAAATGAGCCTTTACCTAAATCAACTAGGAAAAGAATAACTAGTTAACCTAAATCAACTAGGAAACAACTAATTAACAAAAAGGCCACAATTTGGCTAATTTAAAGAATAGTCATGCAGGACCAAACAAATAAGAATTAATATCTTCAATAACTACATAATAATACAACATAAACACAAATGTACATCTTCAACACAAGATTCGTCCATAGCAAGATTTATGGACGCTTGGATCTTCTCCAAGGCTAACCAACGCCTTTTCTTGTCTTGTTCATAGATGGCATTGATAACAGTTGATCAAATTTATTTGCATCATTCTCCCCCTCTTAAGAGGATTTCGTCCTCGAAATCAAAGAACTATCATGTTCGAAAGCAATGCTACTAGACAAGTCCATAACATAAGAGTTGTTATTGATATTCCGCGACATTTGACATGGTCCATCTCCTCGCGGAGCTAACTTTCCTTTCCTATGGTTCGGAAATCTTTCCTTTTGGAAGTGCACCCAAACCCAGTCATCTTTCTTTAAGTCCAGCTTCTTCCTTCCTTTATTCTTCTTGACCGCTACCTTGTCATAAGCATTCTCCAAAGTTTTCCTCACCTTAGCATGCAATTCGATCAACGCAACTGCCCGATTTTCTCCGTCAACGCTAATAACTGCATCTCTCGGCAAAGGAATAAGATCAAGTGGTATCAAAGGATTAAAACCATAAACATATTCAAATGGAGTAATTCTAGTCATGCGATGAACAGTTCTATTATATGCAAACTCCATAATAGGTAATCTATCATCCCAAGTGCCGGACTTCCCTTTGGTCAAAGCTCGAAGAAGAGCTCCCAAGGTTCGTTTAACAACGTCGGTTTGACCATCAGTCTGTGGATGATGTGATGTAGAAAACAAAATTTTGGTGCCAAGAGCACCCCACAAACACTTCCAAAAGTGACTCAAAAACTTAGCATCCCTATCACTAACAATAGTTCAAGGCACACCATTCAACTTTAATACATTAGCAATGAACAAAGAAGCAACATGTTGTGCATCATCACATTTTTTACAAGGAATAAAATGAGCCATCTTAGAAAACCTATCAACAACCACATAAATGCTATCATGACCTCCCCTAGATCGCGGCAGCCCCATCACAAAATCCATCG